>CM069903.1:78738127-79044899 GCA_036172215.1 Camellia granthamiana
TTAATCAATTTCTTGTGATTTTATGAGCTACCCCATGTCTTAAGATGATTCACATGTCATGTATTAGTAGCCGAATTTTTAGTTTCATTTTTATGTATGTATTGCAATAGAATCTTAAATCTAGAATCATGCATGTTTTATTAACTTTGTTTTGTAGCTGTTCGTGGGACGTCGGTAAATTTGTAAGTTTTTATGCTTTAGCATCCCATTTGTATGTGCTTTTCTTATTATGTCAAGTATTCTACCATGAGACTACTTGCTCACTTAATATAACTGTATGAATGTCGGTCGATAGGGGTTGTGTCGCTTAATTTAGAATGATGTTGATTTTCATGTTTGTAAATTTAATTTCTTTGAGTTGTACATCTTCAAAACTCTTTCAAAATACATGAAATCAAATTGCTCCAAAATAAATGACATAGTCTGTACTTGTATGCTTCACATAGTAAATTTTAGGATTTGTTAAATAAATCAGAATATGAACATATAAAGTAAATAAAATTCATATAGGCTAATCTTTGATGGGGTGATCGGGGGTGCTCAATTAATGACCTTCCCCTCTCATACCTAAAGTTCTGAGCCAAGCATTTTTGGTTACAACGAATAGTGGCCTTGGCACGAGTCACAGGTTTCCTAATTTTTTCAAAATATTAGGTGGCGACTCCAAGATCTGGTGATGTAGTCCATTTTTGGCAAAAGTTTTGCAATAAAATGAATTTTCTATAAAAATTTCCTAATTTGGACTCTCAGTTATGTTTCACATTGCACTCATAAGACTATATCAAAGAAATCAAGGGTTTGAACTATTTAGCGCACACGGGTACCCCCCCAGGCGATGCGACAGTTTCTGGCGACTCTGCTAGGGATATTATGAAACCTTGACTTGAACTCCATGATATGAGTTTTATTTTCAATTATATGTTCATTGCATTGCATGCATTGATGCACTTACAGTCCTTGTGTTGCCCAGATACTGGTGGGGGCACATGCAAGCTTTTTATGACACTATACCATCTCCGCGTTACTTTTGAGACCTTGTGTTGATACTCTTTAAGATCCTTCAAAAAGGTAGCTCCGCTATGTAAGGTTATCGGACTTCTAAGAGAGGCTACATTAACTCTTCTGACTTCCTGGGATCTTAACTGGTTAGTAACTAAAGGGCTCTTTAGTGACATCACCTTGACTTCAACTCCTAGAATAGAACCAACCTTGTATATATAGTGAGCTATAGCACCTTCCCAATTTAGGACAAGATGCTCTCCTATTTTTAGGATGTATGATACCACTTATTTGAATAGTGAAATTCTAGATCATTTCATAGCTAGGATAAGGTAACCCTACCCCCCATAGGGGTGTTTGTTCTCTTTCCTGCTATGTGCTATGTATGGAAATCTAAAAATCCATATAGAGGTTTTCAAATTCAGATCAATGGTTCAGGCATTTCAGTTTGTGAGGTTGAGTTCAATTTTTCGGTGGGGCATACAATGATCAATTGTGCGAATTGAGCCGAAGTGTTGCCGAAATTCTAGTTGGGGGTTTTGTTTTCATACATATTTCTGTGATATGAGACTATTTCTGTGATCGGGGAATGACCACCTATTAATTGCACAAGCTTTATTTTGAACACAGAAGATGACTCAAACTTAAACTGGCAATTCGAGAAAGGTTTCATTTCAAGTTCTGAATCAAATATTGAGTCCGAGTCTGATTCCATCGCTTCTGTGGAGTCAGAGTTAGACTTGAGTCAGTCTAGCCAGTCAGAGTCTCTTGATTTCAGGAGTGCTTACCTAGACATCGATGTCTTGTGTAGGTCTTCTTTGTCGTTTTGTTTTGAGTCTGTTGTTATCACTGAGTCAAAGTTTTTTCTGAATAAAAGTGTTGTATATTATGCCTACTTCTCTGTGCTTTTAGTTCATTGCATTAACAAAAAATTTTGATTTTTTTTTTTCTCTAAAACTTCGATAAAAACAAAGAGGTAGAAATTCCTCAGACTTTGCAAAATTTGATCGACTGGGAGGAAGAGAAGCGTTCTAAGCCCTTGGTGGATAAGATTATTTCAATTAATATGGATACTGAGAAGGATCCTCGCTTCATTTAGATTGGTTCCATGTCGTCTTCAGAAAAATGCGAGCTACTTGTCATTTTATTAAAAGATTTCAAAAAATATTTTTGCGTGGTTCTACGAAGACATGCCTGGAATTGATCCTGAGATTGTACAACATAGAATCCCTCTCGACCTAAGGCCCAACCCCGTAGCTTTCAAATCTGGATTCAGAGTGTTCAATAATCAAGCAGAGTATGAGGCTTACATAGCTGGATTAGAAATAGCCCTGGAACTAGGGACAATAAGATTGGATGTGATCGAAGATTCAAATTGAATTGTTTCTCAAGCCAATGGAGACCGGAAAAGAAAGTCAAATCTCAAAATTCGAGAGAAAAAGATTTAATGTTGAAGGACAATCGCGTTCCTATCCACGATCTTAGGGGCAAATTCATACTCAATTGGATAGGTCCTTACATCATCAAGTCTATCTAGTCAGAAGAAGCAGTCATTCTCGTGGATTTAGATGGACTAGAGATCTCACAACCAATCAACATAGAGAAGCTACAAAGGTACTACCCTTGAGAGGCTCGTTGGGCCGAAAACCCGGAAGGGTGAACCAGGCAAAACTTAGAGCAAAAAAACAAAGAAAATGAAAAATGAAAAAAGTCGAAAAAGAAAAATAAAAAAAATTGAAAGAGAGCTTGCAAGGTCGAAAACCCAGAAGGGCAGCTTTGGCAAAAGTTAGAGCACAAAAGAAGAGTGTTAATACCCGAGTGAGCTTACGCCTAAACTACGGAAGGCCTGATTCCAATCTTTAGAATATGTAGGCAGCTTTATTCTAAAGTTGGCCTCCAACAATTTTTAACTTGCTTATCTCATACATGTTTGATTGGTTTATCCTTATTCAACTTAGTTATCCTATCCATGTTCAATTGGGTTATCTTTGTTCAATTGGGTTATCTTCATTTAATTCGATTATCCTACCTCTTCTTCATGTAAGGCTTAGTTGCAAGATAGATCAAGTGGCAATGTAGTGTATCATGCTTGGGTTATCTGATTTAAGATTATGCATCCCAGGGGTTGATTTCAAGTTGGTCCAGTAGTGGCCATTTGCGAAAATAGGTTTTGATGATTTTTAGTGAAGTTGATTGATTTCCTCGACAATTATTCTATTTTTGCAAAACCAGACCATTCTTTGGACCAAAAAGGAAATTTTTTTAGTGCTCACAGCTTGGCTTACATGATTTCAAAATAGAGAGTAGAACAAGCATACTAATCTAACTCTCATGTTGATCAAAACCTTTTTACAAGAAAACCAAAAAAATAGTCAAAGCGATGGACTAGGGGCACAATCGAGTCAGGTTTTCTGTCTTTTCCCTGTATTCTTGAAAATCTCCATTTACATTGTCAATCACTCACCAAAAAAGTGCGTAATAGTTGTCTCCGACAAGACATTGCGCCCGTGATATTCTAAACTGCACCTGCATTGGTCGCGCCTGCGTTATTTATGATCATGCCCACGATAAAGTTTTGTGTCCTTTCTATTTCGGCAAGTGTCAATCGGTCTGTTTAGGTTGTTTTTTCTTGGTTTTTCTTTCATTGAGTCGTGTTTTGATTTCTGGTCAATTAAGGGCTGAATGTCCAATTCAAAATTCATCAAACGTTCAATCATTCTCGAATTCAAATTCAAAACAAAATATTTTCATGCTCAAGTGTTGTGCCATTCAAGACATGATATGCAAAAACAAAACTCATTTTATTAAACTTTAGGGGTGAAGCCCCCTGATCAGCATTACAATAAATAAATAAAAAAAAAGAGAAGAAAATTTCAACAAAAGAGAAATAATCTAACGCAGTGGTGCTCCTTCCTAAGCAAAAACGGAAAATGCAAAGAAAAAGAAAATTGAAAAAAGAACAAAAAGGAAAAAAATTGAAAATACAAAAAACAGAGAGGGACTTTTTCTATGTTTCCAGTAGCAGCCAGCGGCAAAGATAACTGACTTCATTGGTAGACAACTTCGTCGTCCGAATCTACCTTCAATTGCCTCGCCATATCTTCACTCTCGGGAGGCCTTTGAAGACTTCGCCTCAACATTGGTAGAGCTTCTGAAAGAAATTACTCCCTGCCGGCCATCAAATGTAAAGCACCAAAGAGTTGTGAATCGAGCCGTAGAGGTCACCTGTCATTTTAGCTCCTTGTTTTACATTTTCAAATTGCTAATCTCTGGTCGAGCATCCTTGTACATACTTTGGAATAGAGAGAGTTGTGCTTTTAATTGATGTACTTCACTCATCCTACCTTGCAACTAATAGGATAAATTGGAGACCGCAGTCATGGTTTCTACACAGGAATTTAATGTGTAGTGGTTGGGATCGATATCATACTGCGTTGCCATCAGTTGCTCGACTTACAACGCAGGAAAACTGAGAATAGGGGCGGGGGGAGGGGCAATCTATTGAGGCCTAAAGGAGCTGGTAATTTCGATTGGGGAATTGTTAAGGTTAGGGAAGAGAGTGAGGGGACGATGAGAAGGGGCCATATCAAGAGGAGTATAACGCCAAAGGGGCAATTTGTAGAGTGATAGTAGGAGGAGTTTGCAACTTGTTGCTCTCTCTCTCTCTCTCTCTCTCTCCCTCCCTCTCTCGCAGGTCTCGGTTTAAGAAGAGAATGGAGAAGAAGCCAAAAGAACAGTGGATTGTCGAGGCAATCGTTGAAAATCGTAGTTGGTCCAGTTGCAGTTGGTCAGGCGTGCTGTGATTGTTGAAATCGAGCGCCAAATACGACGCTCGACGAAGACGAACGGGCATAGAGAGAGACCAAAACAAGGGAGTGTATATATGTATATATTTTGTATGTATATGTCTATGTATCCATATGTCTATGTATGTATATGTCTGTGTATCTGTATGTCTATGTCCGTATATATATGTATATGTATGCATTCGTATATGTATATAGTTTGCATGTGTATGTATATGTACATGATACGTATTTTGTATATCGTTTGTATCCATATATGTATATCTGGTATGTATATAAATGTCAAAAAAAAAAAAAAAAAAAAAACAAACAAACAAACAAACAAAAAAAAAATAAAATAAAAAGAAATAAAAAAGACAAAAAAAAATTCAAAAAGAAATTTTCAAGAAAAAAAATTCAAAAAGAAATTTTGATAAACACACACACACACACACACACACACACACACAAACCAAAGAAGAAGAAGAAGAAGAAGAAGAAAATTTTAGAAAAGGAAGAAAAAAGAAAAAAATCGTTTGTTGTGCATCCATCATATTGTTGTGCATTCATCATGACATACTGTGTGTCTTACATTGCCCCTTTGTGTTTTTGCATTCATCATCACACTTACACTGTTTATTACATTTGTCATTTATGGTTACAATCCATTCACATCACTTCAAACTTTTTGGTTACAACTTTTCTCCTTTACCCTGTTGAAACCATCGCCTTATTTCGTATTGAGGTACGGTCTAAGTCTAATATATTGGTTAAGACCCATTTCATCTTTTACCCGGTTGAAACCATTGCCCTATTTTGTATTGAGGTACGATCTAGGTCTAGTATATTGGTTAAGATCCCTTTCTCTTTCACCTTGTTGAAAACCATCGCCCTATTTCGTATTGAGGTACGATTTAGGTCTTGTATATTGATTAAGACCTTTTTTTTATTTATCCGGTTGACATCAATCCCCTATTTCGTATTGAGGTACGGTCTAGGTCTCGCTGTTTGATTAAAACCTTCTTTTCTCCTCTCATGTGAGTGTGTTTGGATTGTACCCCTTTGTTTTGCATCATTTGCATGAGGCTTGCCTTACCATATATTATATATTACATTGCATAAATCATATACTTTCAAAAAGAAAAGAAAAAACATAAAAAAAGAATTCAACTTTCAATTGTATTAACATATCATTTGCATGGTTCCAACTACCACTATTGCATCGCTTGGCTACAATCTATTCACATTGACATTTGATTACAATCTTTTTTCCCCATCAATTAATGCCTCCCTTGTTTTAGGTTGTAGGTTAAAACTATTTATCGGTTACATTTCCTTCTCTTGTGAGTGTGTTTGGATTGTATACTTTGTTATGTTTCATATCATTTGCACGAGACTTGCCTCGCATATTACCTGTTGTATTGTATTGCATAAATTATGAATTCTCAAAAAAATCGACTTCGTGAAATGTGTAAGTCCAACTTTTAATTAAATTTTCGAGCAAATTTGTAATAACCCTCATCACTGCTTACCGATAAACTACTTATTACTGCTAAACTGAGACAGATTATGATTGATAACTGAAGTAATCGAAATACCGAACTGACTGACTGAAATCTGAAACTGATTGATTGAGTATATTTGTTTAAATTGCATTCTATCTGTTTGACTATTTAATTATCTGTTCATGTTTTTATGTTTAAACTGCTGATTGGAGGCCTTATCGGCGGCCAAATCTGAAATTGATTAATGTTCTGCGTTCATTAGAATTTATGTGATTTAATGTTGTATTTATCTGGAATTTGATTTGGTAGGATTAAATTAGATTAAATGGTATCAAATTGCACAAATTGGCTTTATTTACATTGGTGCCACTTAGTGGCCCACTACATGGACCATTGTTGAGCCTTATTACACTCTATACAAAACATTTCATCAGCCAAGTCCCTTGTTTCTGCCGACCAAGAGAGAGAGAGAGAGGGAGAGAAATTAAGTTCCCCCTTGTGATTTGCTTGGTGAATTAAAGAAATTGAAGTGTAGATTGCAAATTGAGCTTGTGTATCTTACATTGAAAACCTAAGGTAGATCATTGACCTTCTTCATTGTGTATTTGAGTTTATTCTTGCATGATTAATGGGTCTTTAGTGATCTAAGGCTTGAATTGGTTCAATAGTGTTGAATTATAGCTTAATTCATGCATACATGTTTACATCCTTGCATTTGGAAGTTGATTTCATGGAATTTGGTGCATGCATATTCATATTATTGGTATAGTCCATGATTTCATCATGTCTTGGAAAGAATTGGCTCAATTGAGCTAGCATTTGGAGCTTTGAAGTTGTTCAATTCATGCATGTTATACATTCATCATGTTCTTGAAATTTGGTTTGAGGTTGAGTTTAATTAAACTACCCTTGGGCCTTGATTTTACAAATTGAGCTTTAAATCATGTTATTCTATGTATTTACAAATGTTTTCCAGAAAATGGGCCCAAAGGAATCGAATTTGGTACATTGAAACTTGTTTTGAGCTTGAAGTTCGAATATGGGAATTCCAGATTTTGAACTCACGCTCGAGCGGGGTTACTGGCGCTCGAGCGTGAAATTCGTGCTCCCAGTACTTTGCACTGTTTTACGATCCGCTCGAGCGGGGTATCGGACGCTCGAGCGAGACCTTGTGTCTTAAGCTCGAGCAGCTATCGAGCGCCCATCGAGCGTGATTTTCGAGCATCCAGTACTTTTGACTATTTTGCAGACCGCTCGAGCGTGGGAAGTGACGCTCGAGTGGGAACCTTTGTTTGCATTTCTACTCGAGCGGAGTAGCCTACGCTTGAGCAAGACCCCTGTTTTCTGAAAATTCTGAAAAATGCTTTAAAGTGCATCTTTGCATCCTCATCTCATCCTAGGCATTCTTAGGCCTAGTTTAAGGCATCTTAATGAGGACATAGATGTAGAACCACACCGAGTCTAAGTAGGGACTAAGTCTTTGTCTCGCGAATATGAACTTAGTGTGTGTTCGTTCTGTCACTATTTAGGGTTGGCTTTCGGAGACGCGCTCTAATTGCTTATAGCCTAGAACTCTGTGAGTAACAACTGTGTAAAGATATGTTCAAATATGAATATTTTCTGAATACTGAATTGTACTGCTTTCTGAAATGACACTGTTAACTGAATGAATGTATGTCCTATATTCTGAACTGTATTGTGACATCCTTAGCAACTACTGTTTACTGTTACTGCTACTGTCACAGAGATCTCTGTCGGTTCCCTTGTTGGAACCATTATTGTTTACTGATTGATGGCCATCATTTACTGTTCGGTCTTTCAAGACCTACTGTTTACTGTACTGCTATGCTAATGGATGTACCACATATGATTGAATGACTGATATACTGAATCAATGAACTATTTTCATTTCTGTAAGGACATCCATTCTAAACCACTTTACGCATTATGTTATTCACTGGGCTTTAGCTCACTATTTATATATATATATGTAGGTGTTCAGGCACCAGATCGGAGCTAGGAGCGTGGGTTGGGCTCCTTTTTTTGTCAAGCCAACTACTGTGCCTCACTGCGAGGTTCCGAGCCTGCCGAGCTATGGCTTAGGGGTGTTTCAATTTCCCTTGTCTGTCTCCGTATCTGTTTTGTATAATTGTGTAGACTGAATGTTTTCGTACTGTACTGTTTAATAGGGATTAGGTCCCTGTTCTGATCGATTGTAAACGTTGTACATACTGGTTTGCACTGTTTATGTATATGTATGAAAAGTCTTTTTGCATACAGACTCACAGCTCATTGGACATTGTTTATTTACTGTTTGGGCTTCCGCCAGGCCCCTGTACTCTGTCTTACTGTCTTACTGTTAAGCAGGCCTTCGGTAATCTCGGATTACTGGCCGGTTACGGTGCTAAACCCATAGGGGTGGGTTTGGGTCGTGACAAAATCATTTGCATGTTGCCCTTAACTACATCGGTTTGATTCCTTGCAAAGGGATATGTAGGCAACCCTCAGATTCAACCAACTGCATTTGCATCTTGTTTGTTTGCCCAAGTCTTATGGCCTTATCAAAAGAGTCATTTTCGGGCTTTGACATTCACTCACGTCATGAAATGATTTTGAGTTCTGTCAAAGAGGAACAACTGTAGATACCCCATTTTGACCTGCCTTAAGACTTGGGCGCTTTCTTTCGAACACCTGATGATGAAAATTGGAACATACCATTTTACGAATTTCTCAGCAAAAAAAAAATCATATTTAAGCTTTAATTCCAATCTTACACCCATTTTGGCAAAATTATTTTAGACTTATTCAAAAATATTTTTTTTGAATTTTTTCTTTTCTAGAAAATTTAGCAGTTTTGGAAAATCAGGTCTCACACACATAGCAAGTCACATGGTTTTGAGATGTCACATGGCAAGCCATGTGTTTTTGAAAATACTGTTGGAACAATCTTCTGTGTAAATAAAATAAATTGAAATAATTCAAACAAAATAAAATAAAACTTACAGAATTTATTTTGTTGAACCGAATCAATAATTAAAGACCAAGTCGAGTGTGTGACACTCTATCCTTAAGACAGATTCGCCCCGCTACAGTGCTTACGGTTATGTGGCGTCTATCTCCCAGGATACAATGATCTTCATAGATTTATAGTAGCACTTCAAACAAATTTGTCCAGCGAACTAGAACCTTGTATTCTATAACTCTCTAAAATTTATTCTAAATCTAATATGAAGAATAAAGGACACAAGAGAGCAAAATGAAGGCAAGGAAAATGAATTTTCGGAATCAATCAAAATTGGAATGGGGCTGCCTTTATATAGGCTTTGTTGGCACCTATTCAATTTGAATAGAAAAGGTATGAAGAAGGGACATAACTCTTCCTTTAAAATAAAGAGACACCATGAAAGGTTTGCACCATTTCATTCAAATGAAAGGGACATAACCCTTCCTTTAAAATAAAGAGACACCATGAAAGGTTTGCACCCTTTTATTCAAATGGAATCTATTTCAATTCACAACTACCTCTTTATAAATTTTCCAACAATCCCCCACATGAATGAAATTGACAGAGAGAAAATGCAATAACATGATGTAAATACAGAGAGTACAGAAATTGGAAATATTCTGTAAAGGATAGGTAGCTTTTGGCTTTGAACCTTCTTTTGTGAGACACTATCGGATTTACTAGCTAACCAGTGAACATGATGTCTTGAACTGTTCAGCCGTTTGTGTAAACCAAGACAATAGAACTCACACAGTATATTCCCAGACACAGTTTAGTTTTCACTATTGTGTTCATTTTGGCCCTGAACAACCTGGTCTTTCATGAGTGCTCTAGAGAATTGTAGCCCTTCACAAATCTCATAGAACCGGCCCAGTTCACACTCATATAGGTGATTCTTATGAAGAGTATCCTGCCATACTCCACTAGGTATACCTAGATATAAGAATCATTAAAAGTATTACTTAACCTAAAACGCTACAGACATCACTATTTCATCAAAGAAATGGGTAGGAGTTAGACTCCCCAGTGATCCTTTTGAGTCATTCACAACTCGGTTGTCCCTTTGAACCTAGATCTTGGGATCTCCAGTCAACTAGGTTGGGTTGTCATTATGGTAACTCTTATTTAATAGGCTTTAGTCCCATTCCCCTCGATGAATTCTCAACTAACTCTCTCGCTAACCCTTTGGTTAGTGGATCCGCTATGTTATCTTTGGACTTAACATATTCTATGGGAATAATTCCATTAGAGAGTAGTTGTCTCACGGTGTTATGTCGACGACGAATGTGTCGTGAGTTACCGTTATACATATGACTCTATGCTCTACCTGTAGCTGATTGACTATCGCAATGTATGCATATAGCAGGCACTAGTTTTGGCCATATTGGAATATCTTCAAGGAAGTGGCGAAACCATTCTGCTTCTTCCCCTACTTTGTCTAAAGCTATGAATTCTGATTCCATAGTAGGCCTAGCAATGCAAGTCTATTTGGAAGATTTCCAAGATACAGCCGCCCCACCAAGAGTAAAGACATACCCACTGGTGGACTTTGAGTCTCTTGTATCCGATATCCAAATTGCATCATAGTATCCTTCAAGTACTGCTGGATATCTAGTATGATTCAGCCTAATATTACCAGTAAATTGGAGATACCTTAGAACCCTTATAATAGCTTTCCAGTGTTCTACTTCCGAATTACTCGTATATCTACTTAATTTACTTACTGCATAAGCTATATCTGGGCGAGTGCAGTTCATCAAGTACATTAAGATTCCAATAATTTGGGCATACTCTAATTGAGAAATACTTTCCTGTACATTCTTAGAAAGATACAAATTAACATCTACAGGTGTTCTAGCAAGATGATCATCATCTTTGCTGAATTTGTCAAGTATTTTCTCAATGTAATGAGATTGTGACAAAGCATATCCTTCTGATGTTTTGGTAATTTTCATACCAAGAATTACATCAGCAATGCCCATGTCTTTCATGTCAAAATGTTTATTCAACATTTTCTTGGTAGTTTTAATCATATCATTATTACTACCAATGATGAGCATATCATCTACATAAAGACATACAATGACATAACCTTTGTCTGTGTTGCTAATATAAACACATTTGTCACACTCATTAATTTTAAATCCATTTGACATCATTGCCTTGTCAAATTTCTCATGCCATTGCTTTGGCGATTGTTTTAAACCATATTATGATTTAACTAATTTACACACTTTCTTTTCTTTCCCTGGAACAGAAAACCCTTCTGGTTGTTCCATGTAAATTTCTTCCTCTAACTCACCATTTAAGAAAGCGGTTTTAACATCCATTTGATGAATTTCTAGATTGTATAGAGATGCAATGGCAATTAGCATTCTAATGGATGTTATTCTAGTAACCGGTGAGTAGGTGTCAAAGTAATCAAGACCTTCTTTTTGTCTAAAACCTTTGACCACAAGTCTTGCCTTGTATTTATCAATTGATCCATCCGCTTTCATTTTCCTTTTGAAAATCCACTTGTACCCGAGAGGTTTACAACCTGGTGGCAAGTCCACTAATTCCCAAGTGTGATTTTGCAAGATGGATTCAACTTCACTGTTGATAACTTCTGTCCATAAAGGAGCTTCAGGACTGGACATGGCCTCTTTAAAAGTCAAAGGCTCATTTTCTAACAAATATGTTAGAAAATCTGAACCAAAAGATTTTGAGGTTCTAGCACGTTTACTACGCCTAAGTTCCTCTTCCTCATTTTGATCTAACTCTTGTTCTTGATCATGTTCTTGATCCTGACTAATAATAACATTACGAGATCTTTTATTGTTATTAGTCTCTTGTCCAATTTTATTTGGAAATACATGTTCAAAGAAAGATGCATTCCGAGATTCAATAATAGTATTTACATGCATTTCGGAATGTTCTGATTTATGAATCAAAAACCGATATGCACTACTATTCTTGGCATAACCAATGAAAATGCAATCAATGGTCTTAGGACCTATCTTAGTCTTTTTAGGACTAGGAATAGCCACTTTAGCCAAACACCCCCACACTTTTAAGTATTTGTAGGATGGTACTCTTCCATGCCACAATTCATAAGGTGTTTGATTCACTTTCTTTCGGGGTACTTTATTAAGTATATAATTAGTAGAAAGTATTGCTTCCCCCCACAAGTTCTGAGGTAATCCAGAACTTATTAACATGGCATTCATCATTTCTTTTAAAGTCCTATTTTTCCTTTCAGCAATTCCATTTTGCTGAGGTGAGTAAGGAGTAGTAGTTTGGTGAATTATTCCATGTTCTTTACAAAACTCACCAAAAGGTGATTTATATTCACCACCTCTATCACTTCTAATTTTCTTGATTTTCTTACCAAGTTGATTTTCAACTTCATTCTTATATTGAATGAAAGTTTCCAAAGCTTCATCCTTGGTTCGAATTAAATAAACATAACTATATTTAGTATAGTCATCTATAAAAGTGATAAAATATTTTTTCCCACCTCTAGTTTGAATTGACTTAAAATCACAAATGTCACTATGAATTAATTCAAGTGGTTCTATACTTCTTTCAATTGAATGAAAAGGAGTTTTCGGATAATTTTTCCTTAACACAAATTTCACATTTATGTTTTGAATCAATGTCAAATTTAGGTAAACATTCCATATTAATTAATCTATGCAAAGATCTATAATTAACATGTCCTAGTCTACCATGCCATAGATCTGAAGACTCAAGCAAGTAAGAAGAAGATGTATTATTATTAATAACTGAGGGTACAACGGTCATTACATTGAACTTGAAAAGGCCATCAGACATGTAACATTTTCCTACATACATCCCATTCTTAGTCAGTACAAATTTATCACTCTCAAATACTAGCCTAAACCCATTCTTACTCAACAAAGATCCGGAAACAAGATTCTTGCAAATGTCCGGTACATGCAGCACATTGTTGAGAGTGAGTTCCTTTCCTGATGTCATCTTGAGAACAATCTTTCCTTGTCCTTCAACTTTGGAAGTTGAGGAGTTGCCCATAAAAAGTTGTTCACCATAGTCCACTGTAGAATAAGATGTGAACATCTTTTTGTCGGCACAAATATGGCAAGTAGCACCAGTGTCCACCCATCATTCTTTAGGATTTCTGACAAGATTTGCCTCGGAAACAACTGCAAAAAGATTGATGTCATCGACACCATTGGAAATATTGTCCACTTCGGTCATGTGGGCTTGAGCAGGCTTCTTGCTTGTTCTTCTTTTGCTTTTGCCTTTGCTACGGCAATCTTTGGCCTGATGTCCCTCTTTGTCACAGATGTAACATTTGCCATTAAACTTGTACTTTTTATTTTCTCCCCCTTTAGAGCCTTGTGAAGAACTTTCTCCAGAAGACTTTCGTTTCTTGGTTTTTGAAGCATGTTCCACCACATTTGCCTTAGACTCCATAGAATGCTTACCAGCCCGCTTTTCAGAATTGCGGTTGTCCTCCTCAATCCTCAAACGCACAATTAATTCGTCCATAGAAATTTCTTTGCGCTTGTATTTGAGGTAGTTCTTGAATTCTTTCCAGCCTTTTGGTAATTTTTCAATTAAGGCTGCAACTTGGAAGGATTCACTGAGAGACATGCCTTCTGCGTGAATGTCATGCAGAATGAGTTAGAAATCTTGAGCTTGGCTGATCACAGTTTTTGAATCAACCATTACAAAATCCAGGAATCTACCAA
Organism: Camellia granthamiana; assembly: GCA_036172215.1. Taxonomy (NCBI): domain Eukaryota; kingdom Viridiplantae; phylum Streptophyta; class Magnoliopsida; order Ericales; family Theaceae; genus Camellia; species Camellia granthamiana. The sequence continues at coordinate 78,752,139 of CM069903.1, forward strand.
CCACAAATTTCTTTGAGCCGGCATCTTCCGTTTTGTACTTTTTCTCCAATGATTTCCAAAGTTCCTTTGCTGTCTTGATTGGATTATAGACGTTGTATAATGTGTTGTCAAGTCCGTTCAAGATGTAATTCCGGCAAAGGAAATTGGCATGTTTCCAAACATCAACCGCAGCAACCACTTGCCGGTCGGTTTCATCCTCTTTCAGGATAGGAGCATCTTCACGGAGGAAACGAGTCAGGTTCAGAGTTATAAAATAGAACAACATTTTCTGTTGCCATCTTTTAAAGTCAGTTCCTGAGAATTTCTTTGGCTTCTCTCCATGATTTATTGGTACTGTCACCATAGGAGAGGGGGGTTAGTGCAATTGCAACCACCACAGTAGTACTTGTTTGGGCATTTGTTTTAGTAACCATCAATTCTAATTTATAAGACAAAATTATAATTAGAATTTACACTACACAGAAAATTAAACCAAATGCACAGAATTAAATTCTGTAAAAAATAAAAGAAACAAAAATGTAACTTTTATTTTTCAATTAATTTGGAAATAAAATAAAATTTTATTCAACTAAATTAATTCCACAGAAAATTAATTTCTGTAACACTTCAATAATTAAAATACTAAAACAGAATTTTAAGTAATGAAAACTCAGAAAACAATTTCTAAAACCCAAAATTAATTTTTGAAAAAATTTCACAAAAATATATTCTGAATTGTTAATGACACCAGTATCGTACTACTAGTTGTCAAATAAAAGAGACAGTATATTACTACTATCTGTCAAATAGCATATAATCACTATTTGTTTTGCCAATCAGAATATTATTTTGTAAATCCACAGAAAATAATTTTCTTAAAAGAAGAAAGAGAAAAGGAAACAAACGAAAAATTCTGTAAACAGAATAATTCGAATCTGTCTTAAGATTGTTGGAACAATCTTCTATGTAAATAAAATAAATTGAAATAATTCAAACAAAATAAAATAAAACTTACAGAATTTATTTTGTTGAACCGAATCAATAATTAAAGACCGAGTCGAGTGTGTGACACTCTGTCCTTAAGACAGATTCGCCCCGCTACGGTGCTTACGGTTATGTGGCGTCTATCTCTCAGGATACAATGATCTTCACAAATTTATAGTAGCACTTCAAACAAATTTGTCAAGCGAACTAAAATCTTGTGTTCTATAACTCTCTGAAATTTATTCTAAATCTAATATGAAGAATAAAGGACGCAAGAGAGCAAAATGAAGGCAAGGAAAATGAATTTTTGGAATCAATCAAAATTGGAATGGGACTGCCTTTATATAGGCTTTGTTGGCACCTATTCAATTTGAATAGAAAAGGTATGAAGAAGAGACATAACCCTTCCTTTAAAATAAAGAGACACCATGAAAGGTTTGCACCCTTTCATTCAAATGGAGTCTATTTCAATTTACAACTACCTCTTTATAAATTTTCCAACAAATACCACATGACTAGCCATGTGTTTTGAGTGTTTGAGAATTCTATAAATACCCCCCTCATTTTGTTGTTTTGGAAGAGAGAAAAAAAGAGAGAAAATTTTGAGAAAAAAAATTTTGTTAAAAAAAAAAAGGGCTAAGAGAGGTTTAAAAAAAAACAAAAAAAAAAGAGAGAGAAAAAAAAAAGAGAAAAGAGAGAGAGAGAGAGAGAGAGAGAGAGAGAGAGAATTTTGGAAAATTTTTGTTTCACAAAGTCTTGAGAAAAAAAAAAAAAGAAAAGAGAGAGAAAATTTTGGAAAAGTAACTTTTGTTTCAACAAATTTTAAACATTTCTATCCACTGATATATACCACCCAAAACTTCCATTAAACCTTAAACTTGCAACTTCTTGCTGAGAGCTCAAAGCGTACTCCATACCTATGAGGATGTTAGGAAGAAAGTTTGGTAATCAGAAAATTCATCTTTTCCTCCAAATGTGAGTTTTTGCAATTTTCTCATTTATTTTCTTTTTTATTTCTCTTGTCTTTAAATATGTAATACAACATGGTAGAAATGATTGGTTGATTTACCTAATGTAATTTCTTTATTTTAGTACCTTTTTTTTTTATTGTTTTAAATATGCAGCTTTTTTTATTCTAATAATAATGTAAATAATATAATAATATATTAATTATGTTATGTTGTATGTATGTATGTATGTATGTATGTATGTATTATTATTGTGATGTTTAATTTGTTAGATTCAACTTATGTTCAAATTAGATAGTTGTTTATTATAATAATTCTTATCTTATGTCTTTTATTCGGTGTTATAAATATTTAGCATTGTAATAATTCCCTGTCCCGCTTCTTTCTATCCCTTTTCATTTTATTTTTATTTTTTGTATCTATAAATAAGCATCATATTTTATTCTTCATCATATTTATGCTTTGCATTCACATTTCATGTATTCAAATTTGGCTCATTTACATCTATCAGTTTAATAAATTTCTATGTGATTTTATGTGTTACCCCATGTCTTGAAATGATTCACATGTCATGTATTAGTAGCCGAATTTTTAGTTGCATCTTTGTATATGTATTGCATTAGAATCTTGAATTTAGGATTATGCATATTTTATTAACTTTGTTTTGTAATTGTTCACGGGATGTCGGTAAATATGTAAGTTTTTATGCTTTAATATCTCGTTTGTGTGTGTTTTTCTTATTGTGTTAGACATTCTACCATGAGGCTACTTTTTTACTTGATATAACTTATGAATGCCCGTGGATTGAGGTTATGTCGCTTAATTTGGACTGACGTTGATTTTCATGTTTGTAAACTCAATTTCTTTTAGTTATACATCTTCAAAACTCTTTCAAAATACATGAAATCAAATTGTTCCAAAATAAATGACATAGTCTATAATTGTATGCTTCACGTAGTAAAGTTTAGGATTTATTAAATAAATCAAAATATGAACATATAAAGTAAATAAAATTTATATCATGGTTTAGTAAAGGCTAATCTTTGATTGGGTGAGCGTGAATGCTTAATTAATTACCTTCCCCTTTCATACCTAAGGTTCTGAACCAACCATCCTTGGTTATGACGAACAGTGGCCTTCGCTCGAATCACGAGTTTTCTAATTTTCTCAAAATATTAGATGGCGACTCTGAGATTTGATGATGTAGTCCATTTATGGCAAAGGTTTTGCAACAAAATGGATTTTCTATAAAAATGCCTGATTATGACTCTCAGCTATGTTCACATTGTACTCGTGAGATTAGATCAAAGAAATCGAGGGTCTGAACTATTTAGCGCACACGGGTACCCCCGGGGCGATGCGACAACTTGACTCACAGAATTTTCCGAAATCAATTGCAGACTTTTCTATGGATCGTTGTACTGAATTTCCTAAAGATATAATCTGACAAGCAGGCTATCCAAGGGTGTTGCCTAAAAAAAACGACGGAAGAAGAAATGTTTAATAGGCGCAATTGTATTCCTTGGGCTTGTACTTGGTTTCATAAGACTCATAGAAAAAGCATTAGGTTCACAATTCCTGACCGTTTTCACTCCTCGATATAATCATCATGTTAGCGGACCAAATCCACTCAGGATTGAAAAGGTTGTGGAATTGAGTCCAAGAGTTAATTGGCCATTGGGTTTTCATCACTATTCTTACCCAAGACAAAGAGAACATGTTGTCCACTAAATCAGCATTTTTCTTATCATTGGGGCCGACTTAACAATCACAAGGCTCATGCCTATTAAAATTGTTATTGTATTTTGTTTTACAATTATTTAATTGTTCCCACATTTGTACTTCTATTTTTAGTGAAACATTTTTTTTAATTGCAATTAAAAGTGTTATTGATGTTTTAGTGATGCTTCGAGAATTGAGATGACTAATGGAATTTAAAGGCGTCATTTTTCTTATAAACCAAATAATTGGATTCAAAACAAGAAGAAAGAGGATGATACAATGGTCAAGGCTACTATGTTACACAACATGAAAGATAATATTATTTCGCTATTTGGAGAAATAATAGAAGCACTAAAAAATAAGTATGAAATTAAGTCAATCACTCAAATACAATTGCTCTTGGACAAATATTATAACACTAGTATGAGTAAAATGACAGTGTTAGTAACCATGATCAAATGGAATTAATTGCCAAAGCATTTTTATAATGTTGATCATCTTTCGTCGGACAAGATGCAAGTAACTACCACACTTAAATAGTCTTCCATTGTCTTGAGATTATGTTGTTATATCTCTAACTCAAAATCACATGTTCTAAGAACATGCAAAGCAATGTTTATAGACTTCACTAAAAAAAGAGTGGTGAACACAAGGTCTACATAAGCAACAACTCTTATAGTGATGTTTTGGGCATCGACAACTGTAAATTATCTATTAATGGATCATTCACAGTACTCTATGATGTGTTTTATATACCCAGCATCCGTAGAAAATTGATTTCAATCCCAGTTTTAGTCCAAGTCGACTATGAGATTAATTTTGGGTTTTTAATTTTGGCTGGAATGGTACTAAACCTAATGTTCTAAATCTCAAATGTAGGAATGCCAATCACATGTGCTTATTACCAAACCTTTAATGGATAAATTGGGAAATAAAACTTGGGAATGCAAGTTTATTGGCTATGTCGAAAATAGGAGAGGTTATCATTTTTACCATCTCGAATATGGATTAATAGAAAGTAGATATTCTATTTTTCTTGAATCCACTAATCTTGATCCTGTTACTCTAATTGAACACATTGAATTGCTCTCTGGGGTATCTCAAGATTCTTCTCTCACTTATTTGCCACAAGAACTACTAGTTCTCACAAAACAACCTAATAATGGGAGAAAAGGAAAACAAAGTTATGTTGTTATACCCGTTTCGAATCCTGAGATAATTGGGAGTAAGAGAGCAAGACGTCCGTTTGCAATTTTGAATGACCATTATGTTTTTTTAACTTGAAGAACTCAATAACTTGGTAGATGACCCTACTAGTTATAATGACGTAATAAGTAATAGTGATGCTACACAATGGCTTGAGGCAATGAATGAAGAACTTGACTCAATCTAGAAAAATGATGTTTGGGAATAAACTGATCTCCCAAATGAAAGAAAAGCCATTGGTTGCAAGTGGGTTCTTAGGAAGAAATTCAAAGTAGATGGAAGTTTGGAGAAATACAATGCAAGGTTAGTAGCCAAGGGGTTCACTCAACAACCTAGAGCAGACTTCGAAGATACGTATTCTCTTGTTGCAAAAGTTGTCTCAATAGTATTCAAATGGTAGTCATAGCCAACATGGATTTGGAATTGCATCAGTTAAATGTTAAAACAACTTTTCTCAATGGAGTATTAAACAAGGAAATTTATATGATGCAACTTGATGGTTTCTAGATCCAAGGCAATAAGGATAAAGTCTACAAGTTGAAGAAATCCATGTATGAACTCAAACAATCTTCAAGACAATGGTATTTGAAATTCTACCAAGCCATTTTGGAAATTGGCTATGTTATGAGTCCATGAGATCACTGTGTCTATATCTGAAAAAGTAATGACAAGTTAGCAATATTGTCCTTGTATGTGGATGAATTGTTAGCAAAAAATTATCCAGATATGATTAAGAAAATCAAAACTTTTTTGGCATCCAGATTTGAAATAAAAGTCATGGGTTCTGCAATCTATGTTTTGGGAATTAGAATTCCAAGAGATAAAAATTCAAAATTATTATATCTAGATCAAGAAAAATATCAGGAAAAAGTGTTTAAAAGATTTAATATGAATAATTGCAATTCTTTGAGCACACATGTTTGCAAGGGACAAAATCTTAATAAAAGTATGAGTCTTCAAAATAAGTTTGAAATTGAAGAATTAAGAGATGTCCCATATGCTCAAGCAATAGGCAACTTGATGTATGCTATGACAAGTACAAGATTTGACATATGTCATGTAACATGATTGGTAAGTAGGTTTTAATCCAATCTAGGTAACGAACATTGGCAAGCAGTTAAAAGAATATTTAGATTTTTAAAAGGTACTAAGGTTTTAAAATTATGTTTTGGGTTGTGTGATCAAGAAATAAAAGGGTACACTGAGGCAGATTTCATAGGAGATGTAGATGATAGAAAATCTACTAGTGGTCATGTGTTCCTATTTGGTGGAACAATTGTTTCTTGGTTAAGTAAGAAACAAAGCTGTATTGCAAAGTATACTATGGAAGCTGAGCACATAGCTTGCAACACATCAGTTACTAATGCAATTTGGATGAAACGATTTGTTGAAAGTTTACAACAAGGTATACCTACCAGAATGGTCAATATATTTTGTAACAATCAGTCTGCCATCTCATTGATAAAAAGTGGAGCTAATAGCTCTAAGGGAAAACATATTGATTTAAGTTATTACTATATTTATCAATTATTCCTATTTGGTGGAACAATTGTTTCTTGGTTAAGTAAGAAACAAAGCTGTATTGCAAAGTATACTATGGAAGCTGAGTACATAGCTTGCAACACATCAGTTACTAATGCAATCTGGATGAAACGATTTGTTGAAAGTTTACAACAAGGTATACCTACCAGAGTGGTCAATATATTTTATAACAATCAGTCTGCCATCTCATTGATAAAAAATGGAGCTAATAGCTCTAAGGGAAAACATATTGATTTAAGTTATCACTATATTTAGGATATAGTGGAGATGAGAGAAATTAAAGTCGACCATATACCCTCGAAAGAGATGGTGGTCGATCCTATGACCATATGGTTGACTCTGGAAAAATTTAGAGAACATGTAGCTAATATGAGATTGAAAAATGCCTAGTTAGGTGGTTTAGCTACTTATATAAGTGCATAGTCAGATGACTTTGGGGACGCTTGGATAATCGATATTATGCGACTTTACCTTACATGGAAGTATGTGTTTGGTTAGGTAATAAGGTATAGGAGTTGACAAGGTACGGACATCATAGTTAGCATGAGATGTAAAGTCCATGATATGCAACATGCTGACTAGGTGATGTTGTCTGCTTAATCAACAAAAAGTCGCTGATAAGGTGTGTTAAGGAAAACCTTCAAGAATGGGCCTTAGAGGAAGTACTTAATAATAATTTCGGTGCAGGTCGATACATGAGGAATGTGTGCGGCTGAAATTGTCAATGGTGGTTAGGTATGGACTATGAACCCAACATTGGAAATTGATGTCGTTCACTTGAAATATAGTGAATTGAAGTCATCTGGAGTGTATTGTCAATGGGAGAACACATTCGTACGGGTACGGTCAGGTTAGTGGCAAAAACGTGAGCACATATGGCCAAGTCACAATCGGACGTTGATTTATAAGGTAATTTCATAGATGAAAGATGGCATGAGGCAAAATTTTGATACCAATGTAAACATACTCAACTCAGGTTATGTCACCTCATTATGATGTGATCAAGTGGGAGATGTTAGATTAAGTGTGACCACACCATAATGTGGTGTGCTTCTGCATACTTGTTTGGATCATGACCCAATTGATAAATGGATACTTTCCCACATGGAAATGGAACAATTCGGAAATTCAAGTGTTTTAATTGTGAACACAATAGACATTGAAAAATCTAGAAATCCACTAGATATTGATTTGTAATTATGTATCAATTTTAAATAGTAAATAACAATCCCAATCAAACAATTAAAGACAAATCGACACAACGATTTTAACGTGGAAAAATCATAATTGGAGTGTCTCCAATTGTAATAAAAAAAATCACGGGCAAAAGTCACAAAACAATCCACTAAGAAGACATAAAAGAATTACACAAGTGTACTCTCAATGACCTAACGAATCCACGTCGGAATCGAACCGACCCTTATGTGCCTCTTCCAGCCCTGTCTTCACCTTAGAATTGTCTTACACAATGTTGAATCCATAACGCCAATGTTCACGACGATGAGCCACTCCAGAATTCACCAAAGCTTCTGGCCCAAATTCTCCGAAATCCATCGAAGAACAACTCTCTCTTTTGTATTGAATAAATAAAACAAACAAACCTTTTGATATAATCTACTCAATTCATGATTGAAACTCTCACAAATATCAAGGAAACAAGTAAAGAAGCTCCAAATGAAAACCTTAATACCCAAGAAGAATATCTGGAAGCCGTACCCTAAAATTGGACTGAAACACATATTTATAGAAAATAGATCCGCGATCTCTGCTCGAGTGCAAGAATGGCCGCTCGAGCAAAAAAAAACAACTTCCACTACTTTTGCAGACAAGTGAAACTTCTGAAAGGTCGCGATCTCCGCTCGAGCGGAAAAATAACTTCGACTGCAAAGCGGCAAACATGAAAGAATCAACTTCAGAAATATCTCTGCAAGGCACAACTCGGGTTGGATTCGTATCTAAACAACTCATAGCCTCACTAAAATAAAAGTTGAACAAAATTACAATTAAAAGAAATTTTGTCAAACGGGATTGGCAATAACAAAAACCTAACAGACACAATGTTTCATAACATCGTGGCTCGTATTAGATATTCCAAAAGTTGTGACATTTGGCAATGATTGCCATTATGCTTATAAATACTTGGCAGAATGTGTTTTTAAAGATTATTCAAAACCAACAAACTAACAGCACAAGTATCGCTTTTGACTTATTGTTTTCATCTTGCGTGATAAACACTCTCACGGGATTATCGATCACTCGTCATTATTTGTTCATCTTACAAAATTTTGATATTAAGTGAGATGTTAAAAAAAAATTGTAAAATTTAAAATCAATTGGGGATTTCTCTTGTTCAAATAACCCAAATTCATGTTGTTATTATATTAAACAACTAAAGCTAATGGGAACTAATGGCAAACTTTAGACGGTGGAGCAACCACTTGTTGCTATCCGTAGTGGGTCATGATTTTTTATTTTTTATTTTTTTTTCGTTCTGAATTGGATTGGTTGGAATGTCCCTTTATTTGGTTACGCCATTGACCAAGACATTGGATGTCGTTATATTCTTGCAACACACGATACGATACTACATAAATATTAATAATGCAATCAACATTAGGCTGCCGGGCCCATTTTCACCACTAAATATTTTTAATAAATTCCTTTTCATCCTAAGAAACTATTACTAAATAATGAGAAACTTCTAACTTTATATACTAATCCATCCTCAGTTAATGAATGTCACTACAAAAAAAAAAAAAGATTTTGACGGCATCAAATACACGCCATGGAAATGATTTTACGACGCGCCAGATACTGTCATATTATTATCGGTTATGGTAAGTCATTCACTTCAACAGCATTCCGTAATATGTCGTTAAAAATTATTTAAAAGTAGATCTTGTGCGTCATTTTTATTTTTTTTTTACGGCATACTATATTCATGTTATAGAAAGTTTTATTATTTATGACTAATATTACAAGTCGTAAAGCATTCACGGCCTACACAATAGACATGCCGTTGTTGGAAAATTATTTACGACATGCAAAAAAAAAAAAATTGTAAAAGTAAAAAATTATGACTTACATTTATTGTATGTAGTTGATATGATATCATAAAAAATTAATTTTATTGTAGTGTGTAGAAAACTTAAAGGAGGAATAGTCTCAGTCATTGGAATTTTTGAGAGGTAAGAGGGTACACCACACCACCTGTCTAATTAATCTTTGAGAGGGAAGTCATTGGTGATGCGTACATATTGAAATTTATTATATGTCGTTGATGTAATGTCGTAAAAAATTAATTTTATTGTAGTGTATAGAAAACTTAAAAGGGAGAATAGTCTCAGTCATTGGAATTTTTGAGAGGGAAGAGGGTACATCACACCACCTGTCTAATTAATCTTCACTCTAGGTATAATATCTCTCGAAAAAGTTATATATTTTGAAATTATATAATAAAACTTATTTTGAAAGTGAATTATATGATATAAATTTAATGTAACATTACCTGAGCCAATCATAATCTCAAAACATAGCATGGAAACTAGCGGGCCACGTGGCCCCTTAGAATTGAATGGTTCATTTTTCAAAGTCTGACATTATAATAAGGACTACCATCTCCATCCAATCCTTTATAATTTGGTGTATCAAAATTTTCTGAATATTTAAGTGATAAATTGGTGTATGTGTATGTGAATTTGATATATACATTTTTTATTTAATATGTTAAATTTATTATTTTATTATTTTTAACAATAAAATTATTTTAATGATTGGATTCAATATTTGACATTAACATAGAATATATCAAATTAAACATATTAAATTCATGCCAAATATCAATGTAGCATTTGACATATCGAAAATAATTATTGGAAAATGTCTCGTAGCTCAAATTTTGTGGCTCAAAAGTGGCTCAAATGGCCAAAACGACGTTGTTTTGGCCATTTGTATGTTGTTCTGTACTCAAAACGACGTCGTTTTGGCCATTTGAGCCATTTTTGAGCCACAAAATTTGAGCTACGTAGCATTATCGATAATTATTACTTGATACTAAAATATAATTATTAAAGGGTTACACCAAATTTGAAGGATCAATTGGAGGTGTTTATAACTTTGGTCTCTAAACATCCATGTTGCCCACCAAAAACAAATTATTGGGATTACAAACTCTAAATCTTTTACATAAAATTTATTCAAAAATAATAATTATCTGTTCAAATTTATTTCATCCATAGATCTTAAATTTCACTAATTTGATCATTTACCATACAAAGTAATTCTGAACAAAATCTGGAGATAAAAATTTGGGTTGATAGAATTTCTCAAAAGAGACATACATATATATATTTTTTCTCCACCAAAATAGCCTGACAAAGACATTAGGCCTCGAGTAGGCTTTGAAACAGGCCGGTTGGCCGGGCCAAATGGGCTAGACTCACAAGTCGGGTCAGGCTTCAAAATAGAGGGCCTAGGCCCACGCCCAAGACGGGTTTCGGGTGGGCCGTATGCTGATGGGCCGATTATCTGCCCCTAGCTACACATAGTGCACTTGGACCAATCAATAATTTTTCCTTAGTATTGAATGGTTCATTATTCAAAGTCTGACAATATAATAAGGATTTATATCAACTTTAGGAGAAGTTATTAGTTGATTCTAGGGAACAGTTAGGTGATGCCTCAATAATATTGTGATTGGTGAGGAGGTGGGGTCCACGATTTTGTATCGAGTGATTGAAAAGCAAGAGGAGATATGGTGTATTGTGATTGGTGAGGAGTATTACCACATGATACTCCAAGAGCACCAAATAAGTTTTCCAACTTTAGTCTCCAAATATCCATGCTTCCAACAAAAACAAATTAGAGGGATTACAAACAAATTCTAAATCTTTTATATGAAATTATTCAAAAATAATAATTAATGATTCAAATTTATTTCATTCATAGATCATAAATTTCACTATCTTTTACCATACAAAGTAATTTTGAACAAGAATCAAATTTGGGTTGATAGAATTTCTCAAAAGAAATAGATATGCAATAGTGGTATCAATCAATGAAAAAGTTTAAATGAGAATTGATGAAATTATTTGATTAATTAAGTGAGTGATAAGATTTTACTTCACCATTTTGTTATGGTAACACGGTTATTATGATAATTATATGATAAATTACATTGACTTTTCTTGAGAGTTCAAGAAAATATAATAAATTTGACATAATTATATTAAACTCTTTTAAAGTTTTAATTCACATAATATTTAGTCTCTTTTTCATCAACAATTTGTAAGTGATGTGGTTAGAAAGAAAATAGGGCAAACTTCAATTTACCCCTTGTGGTTTGCACTATGCGCGGTTTATCCCTCTAATATTTAGAAATGACCACATAACCTCCTTATGGTTTGTGGATTGAAGTGCACAGTTAGGCCCGTTAATGATTTAATAAAAAAGACTAAAATACTCTTATATTTTCATCATTTGTGTTAGGTTTTTATAATTGACAATCTCGTTTGACAAAACTCCTTTCAGTTGTAATTTTATTTGATCTTTTATTTTAGTGAGGCTATGAGTATTTAGAAGCGAATCCAACTCGAATTGTGCCTATGCAGAGGAGTTTGTAATCTTAATCCTATCTTGTTTGCCATTTCGCTGACTAAGTCAGGGATCAAGCGAAGATGCAATCCTTTCAGAAGTTTCACTCGCCTGCAAAAGTACTGGGAGTTGTATTTTTATGCTTGAGCGAACTTTCCTGCGCTCGAGCATAGATCCTTATTCTGAAACACGTGTTTTAGTCAGATTGCCCGAGCATCCATTATTGTGCTCGAGCGAAGATCGCGATTTTGTTTTTTATAAATTTGTGATTAATTCAGTTTCTAGGGTACGTCTTCCAGATCTTCTTTTTGGCTATTAGGGTTTTCATCTTGAGCTTCTTTATTTGCTTCCTTTGATATCTGTGAGAGTTTATATAATGAATTGAGTGGATTATATCAAACGGTTTGTTTATTTTGTTTTATTCACAAAAGAGAGAGTTGTTCTTTGATGGATTCCGTGAAATTTGGGCCTGAAGCTTTTGTGAATTTCGAAGTGGCTCATTGTCATGGATTCAACATCATTGTTGTGGATTCAACTTTGAGCAAGACAATTTCAAGGTGAAGATAGTAGTGGAAGAGGCACATTGGGGTCGGTTCAATTTGGGCGTGAATTCGCTAGGTAATTGAGAGTACACTTGTATAATTCCTTTTGATCTTTTTAGTGGATTGTTTTGTGGCTTTGGCCCGTGATTTTTTTATCACAATCATAGGCGCTTCAATTGTGATTTTTCCACGTTAAATCATTGTGTCGATTTGTTTTTAATTATTTGATTGGGATTGTTATTTACTGGTTAAAATTTATACATAATCACAAATTAACATCTCGAAGATTTTTTAGATTTTTCAATTTGTTTGGAAGGTAAAATGCACTTTAACTCCCCGTGCTTTATTCCATGTGTGATTTACCTTCTTGAAATTTAAAAATGACCATATAACCTCCTTAATCTACCATCTATTTCACATTTGCTGTTAAGTTAGATGAAATGTTTAATGGTATACTTCAGTCCACAAACAATGTGAGGGTTATGTGGTCATTTTCAAATGTTAGAGGGGCAAACCCCACATGGCCTACACCATTAGGGGATAAAATAAAATTTGCCCAAGAAAATAATGTTTCCATCCCTTCTACATGGAAATGTGTATTTTAACTAATTTATATTCTAATTTATATTTATGTATTCACATCATCTGCATTAATTTTGTCGGTAGAACTTTAATAAAAGAGAGATCAGTGTACTTTACCCTAATTATATTTACAACAAGTCTATTTACATAGGCAAAGGATCCCAAAAAGTTACTTGAATTGTGATCGTAGAAAGTTACTCAAATTGTGATTGTGAGGTAGAAATTGAAGTTGTATTGTGTAGAGGATTGAAAACGAATCGAGTTGTTTGTGACCTAGATTAGCTCCACTCATTAAGAGCTTGGCTCAATTTATCTCATTTAATAAACGAGCCGAACTCAAGTTCAAATAAGTTCAACTCGTCAAATTCGACTCATTTATCTTTATTTAATTTATATAATAAATATATTATTTATGTATTAAATAATATAAAAAAAACCTTATCGAGTCGAGCCGAGCTCGAGCACAGTTAATTATCAAGTCGAGTTTGAGCTCAATAAACGAGCTTGATAAACAAACGAGCTAAGCTTGAGCTCAGCAAAATTCGGCTCAACTCGACTCGGCTCGTTTACAGTCCTAATTGTGTGAAGGCATATATAGTAAAATAAATCTAAAGTATCGATTAATAATTCTGAGTAGGATTCTGAACAAAAAATTAAAAAAAAAAAAAAAAAAACTGAACTTGAAGTCTTATTGTTCTATGTAGGTATAAAAAACTATCAATCATCTTAACTATATATTGGCCTCGTTTGGAAAATTGGCTATTTTAGTAAACTATTTTAATTTTTGACTATTTTAGTAGGCTAAAATTTTTGTGTTTAGGAAGAAGATTAGATTTTTTTTTTAGTTGGATATTATGTTTGTGAGAGAAAAAGTGAAATGATTATAGGTTTAATGTGATATTTTATTTTATTAACTATTTTAACTTATTTTATCTTTTTGTGAATTTTAGTGAAAAAAAAAAAAAAAAACTCAAATTTAACTTCTCAAACACCGCCATTATCATTACATTTGTGATGAAAATTACAAACTTTCTTTTTCATTGAATGAATAGATCAGATACTTACACAGATATTTATATTGTGAAATATCTAACTAACTCTCTAACTACTAACTCACTAACAGACTCTAACAGACTCCACAACCAATTCGGTTATCACAAGATTCTCTAGCTAGACATGCTTGTGAGATACATGGTATGGCAGACAGCTCTGGATGATGTTGTGACTGTGACTGCACCTCTGTATTGGCTGTGTGAGCTGTTTGAGTTGTTTGAACTGTGTGAGCTGGTAATTGATCTGATGATGATAGTTTATCATTCCCCCGCAAGCTGAATGGGCATGGAAGCACAAGCAGCTTGTCTTTGAGATAGTGAAACCAAAAGTGAGACATGGGCTTAGTAAAAATGTTTGCAATCTGATCAGAAGTGGAAACATATTTGAGAGCAATCTTCTTAGCAAGCACTTTTTCACGGATAAAATGACAGTCGATTTCAATATGTTTCGAGCGAGAGTGAAACACAGGGTTAGAAGCTAAGGCCATGGCAGAGAGATTATCACACCAGAGTTCAGGAATAATAGAAGAGACAATGCACATATCTTTAAGAAGCTGTTGTAACCAAGTAATTTCGGTAGTGGCATGGGCAAGGGCTCGATACTCGGCCTCAGTAGAGGACCGAGAAACAGTAGCTTGTTTCTTGGCAGACCAAGAAATCAAGTTAGGACTGAGAAACACATAGTAACTAGAGGTTGATTTCCGATCAAGACAGTCACCAGCCCAGTTGGCATCAGAAAAGGCATGAATAGAGAAATGACCAGATGTAAATCACAAACCATGATGAAGAGTACCTTTGATATAACGTGACAACCTTTTAACTAATTGAAAATGGCCATTGGTAGAAAGATGCATGAATTGGAAAGCTTGATTAACAGCTAAGGAAAGATCTGGGCGAGTAAGCGTAAGATATTGTAAACCACCAACGATACTACGGTAGGAAGAGAATCATGAGAAGTAGAAGGAGGTTTGAGAGCCAATGGAGTGGAACAAGGCTTACAATCAACTAAGCCAGCTTTGTGTAACAATTCAGTGGCATACTTAGCTTGAGAAAAGAAATAATCAGCACCTTGACATTCCACAGAGATGCCCAAAAAATATGAGACAGGACCCAATTCCTTCATGGAAAAAACCTGATGCATCTGAGTGATCAAATGTGAAACCAGAGATGAATTACTTCCTATAATCAAGATATCATCAACATACACCACAAGAAGCATGAAGCCAGCAGAGGAATAATGAACAAAGAGGGAAGTATCAGACTGGCTATTGGTAAATCCTTGAGAAAGAAGGAAAGAAGCAAATGTAGAATACCAAGCTTGAGGGGCTTGTTTAAGACCATATAGAGCCTTGTTCAACTTACACACTTGATTAGGATATTGAATAAAACTAAGTGGTTGTAACATGTAAACCTCCTCTTCTAATTTCCCATGAATAAATGCATTAGAGATATCTAATTGCTTGATGGACCATTGATGATGAAGAGCTATACACAGCAAAATCCAAATGGTTGGGAGTTTAGCCACAGGACTAAATGTTTCTTGAAAATCAATACCCTCTTGTTGAAGATAGCCTTTAGCTACCAATCGAGCCTTGTATCGAGCCACAGACCCATCAGAGTTCCTTTTGATTCGAAAAACCCATTTACAACCAATGGCAACCTTATGAGGAGGAAGAGAAACAAGATCCCAAGTATGTTGTTGTTGAAAAGCTTGATACTCCTTTTGCATAGCAGTGACCCAAACAGAGGAGGTAAGAGCCTCCTTGACAGTTAAAGGTTCAGTCTGAAGAAAATCAGAAACAACAGTGAGAGCAACAGGTCTAGCTTTGGAACGAGTAGTCATAGGATGAATATTAGAAGAAGAAGGAATAGTAGAAGGAGGTAGAACTGGGAGATCAATAGAAATGGAGTGGATTGGAATTGCATGGGACGCTGGAGAAGAACACAAAGGAATAGAAGAAGAGGAATCTGCCGATGGAGAAGAGGAACTAGGATAGGATTGAGAATGAGAGACTGGGAAAGATGACTTTGAAGAAAAAGAAATAGAAGATGAAGATGGCCAGAAAAAGAAATGAAAAGTAGGCAAAGAAGATGAAGAAGAGGAAATAGGAGGAGATGAAACAGCAAAGGGAAAACAAGTCTCATGAACAAAACATGCCTAGATATATAGATTTTGCCAGTAATAGGGTCTAGACACCGATAGCCTTTAATTGTAGGGTGATAGCCTAGAAACACACAAGCCATGGACCTAGGTTGAAGTTTGTGTGGTGTGTAAGGCTTAAGCCATGGGAAACATTGACAACCAAAAACTTTGAGAAGAGAAAAATCTGGAAGAGAATGAAGTAAGACTTCAAATGAAGACTTATGAGAAAGAACACTACTAGGCATTCTATTGATGAGAAGGGAAGAGAAGACTGATGAAGAAGAGTGATGGTTGTTTCAATAACATGACGATGTTTGCGCTCAGCTACACCATTTTGAGCTTGAGTGTAACAACTAGTTTGATGCACAATGCCATGAGCAGATAAAAGAGAAGAAACCTTGTTGTTCACAAATTCAGTCCCTCTATCAGTTCTAAGTATTTGAAGATGACTGTGAAATTGTGTTTCAGCATATGCTTTGAACTCAATTAACTTGTCATATACTTCACTTTTGTAATGCAAAGGATATATCCAAGTAAAACGACTACAATCATCCACAAACAATACAAAGAATCGAAAAGGAGCATTATTAACAGTAAATGGCCCTCATACATCAGCATGTACAAGTGAAAATGGACAATCAACAGAAATGCTAGACAATGTGAATGGTAATATGTGACTCTTAGACACATTACATTCCAAACAAGACAAATGTTTATTGATGCGAGGTTTATTAGGTAAGTTCTCAAAGTGTTGAAGCTTGAGAGAAGAGGGATGGCCTAGCCTTTGATGCCAGAGCAGATCAGAGGCAGGAGTAGTTGTAGTAGTGTGATGAGCTTGAGAGAAGCATGATGAAGATGAAGGTGTAAATTGGTAAAGACCACGAACATAAGATCTTCTATGCAGGACCCTGCTCGTGAGTTTGTCCTGAATGATAAATGAGTCAGCATCAAATATTACAAGACAATTGTGATCCTTTGTTAATTGATGAACAAATAAGAGATTAGAGGAAATAGAAGGAACATGGAGAAGATTAGGAAGATGAAAAGAAAAAGTAGATGTAGGCAAAAGACCTTTACCTATATGGTGAATTGGTAAAGCAGAGCCATTGCCTACTTGAACATGTTCAGAACCTTGATAAGGTTGAAAGTGATGAAGATTAGAAAGGTCATTAGTCAAGTGATTGGTAGCACCTGAATTGATGTACCAAGGAGGGATAGATGAGTCTGTAGGCTGAGGCACTGTGACAACATAGGCTTGAGAAGAGTGTGGAGAAGACTTCTGCTAAGATGTAGAAGACCAAAAAGTAGTATCTAACCTATACCAACAGTCAAAGCACTGTGTCCTAACTTTCCACAGATCTGACAGATAGGACTATGAGAAAAGTAATCACCTCTACCTCGAGTACTGTGAGACCTGTTGTTGTATCTACCATGAGAATTATGAAATATGCCTCATCTAGGACCTCTAGACTGATATCTACCTCTGTAATTGTTGAAACCTCTATTTGAACCAAAAGAAGAGGAATGTGGAGATTTAACTACATTGTTTGAGGAGGGTGAAGAACTTTTTGTTGCAGAATAAGCACTATTGAGATGATCACTAGATGAATGCTTCAATTTAGTTTCAACATGAATTTCCTCTAAGCACAATAAGGAGCATAGATCTGCCATAGAGACTGCTTCAGACCTTGCTCGGATGGAGGTTTTGAATGAGTCGTACTCATCAGGTAGTCTTTTCAAAGTAAAAAATACCAGATCCTCATCGTCGATTGGTGTACCAGCCAAAGCCAACTGATCTGAGATCTCCTTAATCTGCGAGAGATAAACTTCCATGAAAGATGATTTCTTATGAATTGTTTGAAGCTAATTCTTTAGTTGATAAATATGTGATCGTGAAACTGAAGTGAATCGCTTTTCAAGAATCTGCCAAACTTGATTACTTGTTTGCAGATGAAGAACAGAAGAATACACTATAGATGATAATGTGGTTGTTACATAGCTGAGAAGATGAGCATCAGTCTTTTGTCATTCTTCATACATTGGATTTGGAGATGAAGTTCCAGATGAATCAGTAATCTCCATTGCTGGACATGGAATAAAACCAGTAACATAACCAAGAAAGCCAATAGCGCGCAACACATTTTGCATTTGATTTCTCTATATGAGAAAGTTGCTGGAATCCAGCTTTACAGTGACCAAAGAACTGAAATTCGACAAGAGCAAACTCAGATTGGAGGAAGCAATTGACATGGAAGAAGGCAAAGATGAATTCGCCATCGGAGGATCTTGAATTGTGCTCGTGAGAGCTAATCATGCTCAGATACCATGATGAAAATTACAAACTTTCTTTTTCATTAAATGAATAAATCAGATACTTACACAGATATTTATATTGTGAAATATCTAACTAACTCTCTGACTACTAACTCACTAACAGAGTCTACAACCAATTTGATTATAACAAGATTCTCTAGCTAGACATTCTTGAAGATAGCCTTTAGCTACCAATCGAGCCTTGTATCGAGCCACAGACCCATCAGAGTTCCTTTTGATTCGAAAAACCCATTTACAACCAATGGCAACCTTATGAGGAGGAAGAGAAACAAGATCCCAAGTATGTTGTTGTTGAAAAGCTTGATACTCCTTTTGCATAGCAGTGACCCAAACAGAGGAGGTAAGAGCCTCCTTGACAGTTAAAGGTTCAGTCTGAAGAAAATCAGAAACAACAGTGAGAGCAACAGGTCTAGCTTTGGAACGAGTAGTCATAGGATGAATATTAGAAGAAGAAGGAATAGTAGAAGGAGGTAGAACTGGGAGATCAATAGAAATGGAGTGGATTGGAATTGCATGGGACGCTGGAGAAGAACACAAAGGAATAGAAGAAGAGGAATCTGCCGATGGAGAAGAGGAACTAGGATAGGATTGAGAATGAGAGACTGGGAAAGATGACTTTGAAGAAAAAGAAATAGAAGATGAAGATGGCCAGAAAAAGAAATGAAAAGTAGGCAAAGAAGATGAAGAAGAGGAAATAGGAGGAGATGAAACAGCAAAGGGAAAACAAGTCTCATGAACAAAACATGCCTAGATATATAGATTTTGCCAGTAATAGGGTCTAGACACCGATAGCCTTTAATTGTAGGGTGATAGCCTAGAAACACACAAGCCATGGACCTAGGTTGAAGTTTGTGTGGTGTGTAAGGCTTAAGCCATGGGAAACATTGACAACCAAAAACTTTGAGAAGAGAAAAATCTGGAAGAGAATGAAGTAAGACTTCAAATGAAGACTTATGAGAAAGAACACTACTAGGCATTCTATTGATGAGAAGGGAAGAGAAGACTGATGAAGAAGAGTGATGGTTGTTTCAATAACATGACGATGTTTGCGCTCAGCTACACCATTTTGAGCTTGAGTGTAACAACTAGTTTGATGCACAATGCCATGAGCAGATAAAAGAGAAGAAACCTTGTTGTTCACAAATTCAGTCCCTCTATCAGTTCTAAGTATTTGAAGATGACTGTGAAATTGTGTTTCAGCATATGCTTTGAACTCAATTAACTTGTCATATACTTCACTTTTGTAATGCAAAGGATATATCCAAGTAAAACGACTACAATCATCCACAAACAATACAAAGAATCGAAAAGGAGCATTATTAACAGTAAATGGCCCTCATACATCAGCATGTACAAGTGAAAATGGACAATCAACAGAAATGCTAGACAATGTGAATGGTAATATGTGACTCTTAGACACATTACATTCCAAACAAGACAAATGTTTATTGATGCGAGGTTTATTAGGTAAGTTCTCAAAGTGTTGAAGCTTGAGAGAAGAGGGATGGCCTAGCCTTTGATGCCAGAGCAGATCAGAGGCAGGAGTAGTTGTAGTAGTGTGATGAGCTTGAGAGAAGCATGATGAAGATGAAGGTGTAAATTGGTAAAGACCACGAACATAAGATCTTCTATGCAGGACCCTGCTCGTGAGTTTGTCCTGAATGATAAATGAGTCAGCATCAAATATTACAAGACAATTGTGATCCTTTGTTAATTGATGAACAAATAAGAGATTAGAGGAAATAGAAGGAACATGGAGAAGATTAGGAAGATGAAAAGAAAAAGTAGATGTAGGCAAAAGACCTTTACCTATATGGTGAATTGGTAAAGCAGAGCCATTGCCTACTTGAACATGTTCAGAACCTTGATAAGGTTGAAAGTGATGAAGATTAGAAAGGTCATTAGTCAAGTGATTGGTAGCACCTGAATTGATGTACCAAGGAGGGATAGATGAGTCTGTAGGCTGAGGCACTGTGACAACATAGGCTTGAGAAGAGTGTGGAGAAGACTTCTGCTAAGATGTAGAAGACCAAAAAGTAGTATCTAACCTATACCAACAGTCAAAGCACTGTGTCCTAACTTTCCACAGATCTGACAGATAGGACTATGAGAAAAGTAATCACCTCTACCTCGAGTACTGTGAGACCTGTTGTTGTATCTACCATGAGAATTATGAAATATGCCTCATCTAGGACCTCTAGACTGATATCTACCTCTGTAATTGTTGAAACCTCTATTTGAACCAAAAGAAGAGGAATGTGGAGATT
Source organism: Camellia granthamiana (assembly GCA_036172215.1). Classification (NCBI taxonomy): domain Eukaryota; kingdom Viridiplantae; phylum Streptophyta; class Magnoliopsida; order Ericales; family Theaceae; genus Camellia; species Camellia granthamiana. Next base: position 78,773,052 of record CM069903.1, read on the forward strand.
TAACTACATTGTTTGAGGAGGGTGAAGAACTTTTTGTTGCAGAATAAGCACTATTGAGATGATCACTAGATGAATGCTTCAATTTAGTTTCAACATGAATTTCCTCTAAGCACAATAAGGAGCATAGATCTGCCATAGAGACTGCTTCAGACCTTGCTCGGATGGAGGTTTTGAATGAGTCGTACTCATCAGGTAGTCTTTTCAAAGTAAAAAATACCAGATCCTCATCGTCGATTGGTGTACCAGCCAAAGCCAACTGATCTGAGATCTCCTTAATCTGCGAGAGATAAACTTCCATGAAAGATGATTTCTTATGAATTGTTTGAAGCTAATTCTTTAGTTGATAAATATGTGATCGTGAAACTGAAGTGAATCGCTTTTCAAGAATCTGCCAAACTTGATTACTTGTTTGCAGATGAAGAACAGAAGAATACACTATAGATGATAATGTGGTTGTTACATAGCTGAGAAGATGAGCATCAGTCTTTTGTCATTCTTCATACATTGGATTTGGAGATGAAGTTCCAGATGAATCAGTAATCTCCATTGCTGGACATGGAATAAAACCAGTAACATAACCAAGAAAGCCAATAGCGCGCAACACATTTTGCATTTGATTTCTCTATATGAGAAAGTTGCTGGAATCCAGCTTTACAGTGACCAAAGAACTGAAATTCGACAAGAGCAAACTCAGATTGGAGGAAGCAATTGACATGGAAGAAGGCAAAGATGAATTCGCCATCGGAGGATCTTGAATTGTGCTCGTGAGAGCTAATCATGCTCAGATACCATGATGAAAATTACAAACTTTCTTTTTCATTAAATGAATAAATCAGATACTTACACAGATATTTATATTGTGAAATATCTAACTAACTCTCTGACTACTAACTCACTAACAGAGTCTACAACCAATTTGATTATAACAAGATTCTCTAGCTAGACATTCTTGAAGATAGCCTTTAGCTACCAATCGAGCCTTGTATCGAGCCACAGACCCATCAGAGTTCCTTTTGATTCGAAAAACCCATTTACAACCAATGGCAACCTTATGAGGAGGAAGAGAAACAAGATCCCAAGTATGTTGTTGTTGAAAAGCTTGATACTCCTTTTGCATAGCAGTGACCCAAACAGAGGAGGTAAGAGCCTCCTTGACAGTTAAAGGTTCAGTCTGAAGAAAATCAGAAACAACAGTGAGAGCAACAGGTCTAGCTTTGGAACGAGTAGTCATAGGATGAATATTAGAAGAAGAAGGAATAGTAGAAGGAGGTAGAACTGGGAGATCAATAGAAATGGAGTGGATTGGAATTGCATGGGACGCTGGAGAAGAACACAAAGGAATAGAAGAAGAGGAATCTGCCGATGGAGAAGAGGAACTAGGATAGGATTGAGAATGAGAGACTGGGAAAGATGACTTTGAAGAAAAAGAAATAGAAGATGAAGATGGCCAGAAAAAGAAATGAAAAGTAGGCAAAGAAGATGAAGAAGAGGAAATAGGAGGAGATGAAACAGCAAAGGGAAAACAAGTCTCATGAACAAAACATGCCTAGATATATAGATTTTGCCAGTAATAGGGTCTAGACACCGATAGCCTTTAATTGTAGGGTGATAGCCTAGAAACACACAAGCCATGGACCTAGGTTGAAGTTTGTGTGGTGTGTAAGGCTTAAGCCATGGGAAACATTGACAACCAAAAACTTTGAGAAGAGAAAAATCTGGAAGAGAATGAAGTAAGACTTCAAATGAAGACTTATGAGAAAGAACACTACTAGGCATTCTATTGATGAGAAGGGAAGAGAAGACTGATGAAGAAGAGTGATGGTTGTTTCAATAACATGACGATGTTTGCGCTCAGCTACACCATTTTGAGCTTGAGTGTAACAACTAGTTTGATGCACAATGCCATGAGCAGATAAAAGAGAAGAAACCTTGTTGTTCACAAATTCAGTCCCTCTATCAGTTCTAAGTATTTGAAGATGACTGTGAAATTGTGTTTCAGCATATGCTTTGAACTCAATTAACTTGTCATATACTTCACTTTTGTAATGCAAAGGATATATCCAAGTAAAACGACTACAATCATCCACAAACAATACAAAGAATCGAAAAGGAGCATTATTAACAGTAAATGGCCCTCATACATCAGCATGTACAAGTGAAAATGGACAATCAACAGAAATGCTAGACAATGTGAATGGTAATATGTGACTCTTAGACACATTACATTCCAAACAAGACAAATGTTTATTGATGCGAGGTTTATTAGGTAAGTTCTCAAAGTGTTGAAGCTTGAGAGAAGAGGGATGGCCTAGCCTTTGATGCCAGAGCAGATCAGAGGCAGGAGTAGTTGTAGTAGTGTGATGAGCTTGAGAGAAGCATGATGAAGATGAAGGTGTAAATTGGTAAAGACCACGAACATAAGATCTTCTATGCAGGACCCTGCTCGTGAGTTTGTCCTGAATGATAAATGAGTCAGCATCAAATATTACAAGACAATTGTGATCCTTTGTTAATTGATGAACAAATAAGAGATTAGAGGAAATAGAAGGAACATGGAGAAGATTAGGAAGATGAAAAGAAAAAGTAGATGTAGGCAAAAGACCTTTACCTATATGGTGAATTGGTAAAGCAGAGCCATTGCCTACTTGAACATGTTCAGAACCTTGATAAGGTTGAAAGTGATGAAGATTAGAAAGGTCATTAGTCAAGTGATTGGTAGCACCTGAATTGATGTACCAAGGAGGGATAGATGAGTCTGTAGGCTGAGGCACTGTGACAACATAGGCTTGAGAAGAGTGTGGAGAAGACTTCTGCTAAGATGTAGAAGACCAAAAAGTAGTATCTAACCTATACCAACAGTCAAAGCACTGTGTCCTAACTTTCCACAGATCTGACAGATAGGACTATGAGAAAAGTAATCACCTCTACCTCGAGTACTGTGAGACCTGTTGTTGTATCTACCATGAGAATTATGAAATATGCCTCATCTAGGACCTCTAGACTGATATCTACCTCTGTAATTGTTGAAACCTCTATTTGAACCAAAAGAAGAGGAATGTGGAGATTTAACTACATTGTTTGAGGAGGGTGAAGAACTTTTTGTTGCAGAATAAGCACTATTGAGATGATCACTAGATGAATGCTTCAATTTAGTTTCAACATGAATTTCCTCTAAGCACAATAAGGAGCATAGATCTGCCATAGAGACTGCTTCAGACCTTGCTCGGATGGAGGTTTTGAATGAGTCGTACTCATCAGGTAGTCTTTTCAAAGTAAAAAATACCAGATCCTCATCGTCGATTGGTGTACCAGCCAAAGCCAACTGATCTGAGATCTCCTTAATCTGCGAGAGATAAACTTCCATGAAAGATGATTTCTTATGAATTGTTTGAAGCTAATTCTTTAGTTGATAAATATGTGATCGTGAAACTGAAGTGAATCGCTTTTCAAGAATCTGCCAAACTTGATTACTTGTTTGCAGATGAAGAACAGAAGAATACACTATAGATGATAATGTGGTTGTTACATAGCTGAGAAGATGAGCATCAGTCTTTTGTCATTCTTCATACATTGGATTTGGAGATGAAGTTCCAGATGAATCAGTAATCTCCATTGCTGGACATGGAATAAAACCAGTAACATAACCAAGAAAGCCAATAGCGCGCAACACATTTTGCATTTGATTTCTCTATATGAGAAAGTTGCTGGAATCCAGCTTTACAGTGACCAAAGAACTGAAATTCGACAAGAGCAAACTCAGATTGGAGGAAGCAATTGACATGGAAGAAGGCAAAGATGAATTCGCCATCGGAGGATCTTGAATTGTGCTCGTGAGAGCTAATCATGCTCAGATACCATGATGAAAATTACAAACTTTCTTTTTCATTAAATGAATAAATCAGATACTTACACAGATATTTATATTGTGAAATATCTAACTAACTCTCTGACTACTAACTCACTAACAGAGTCTACAACCAATTTGATTATAACAAGATTCTCTAGCTAGACATTCTTGTGAGATACATGGTATGATAGACAGCTCTAGATGATGCTGTGATTGTAACTGTGACTGCACCTCTGTATTGGTTGTGTGAGCTGTTTGAGTTGTTTGAATTGTGTGAGTTGGTAGTTGATCTGATGATGATAGTTTATCAATTTGTTTAATAACCCTACCACTTGTAAGTTGTATATGTTATCAATCGAGTGAAAAAATGATAAACAAGTTCTTGGACATTGATATGTTTTTTTTTTCAACAAAGATCAAGGCAAACGTTTTCGTTATGACATAGCTTTGTGGATTGGATTGTATTATTTGGATATGTGGGGTCTACTATGAGTAATTTATCGATAATTTGAATCATTTATTTTTTAGATCATAACTCATACGTAGATCATCTATAAAAAATCAGGTTGATTTGATAACTATAACTACGTTAGTTTATTACATTTGTTTATCAAAAAGTGGATGGTTTACTTTTTCAAACAATATTTGTCGTTTATTTTTTAAAATAAATGTCATGAATTAACGTGGCACAATTATCAGATCGACCTGATTTCTTTCATGAATGATCTATACATTGCAGTTTAAAAAAGAAATAATTTTGATCATCGAGACGGGATACGTGATGAGCCTCACCAGCTCAAATAGCACGATCCAATCCACTTTGTGAGCTGAAGACAAGTTGTGGCCTCTAATGAAAACGGAAAATCCTATGTAGCATGAAACTATGTTTTGAAAAAAAAAAATTATGGGGAATTTTACTTTAAAAATGAAGTGAATGGTATAAATTTAATTTGATACGACGTGGGCCATGTTTAAAATGATTGTAATTTATAGATACACTTTTATTGCAATTTTACTTTTTCTGAATTAATAAATAAATAACTCAAAAGTTCGAAGAAAATAAAATGTGAATCAATCTTTAATGTGTGTTGTAAATTATGTCCAATATGACTATGATTCACATACTACATACATGTCATTTTTTTTTTTTTTGACTTTTAATTTTTAATTGTTTTTAATTATTTTTTTAGTATTGTTATTAATGTCCAAAAATTAGACTCATTTTCTAAATTCAGTGATTTGTCGAAAATAATTGATTAATAATTAAATATTTTTTAATTATCAACTAATTATTATCTTAACACATCATTAAATCTAAAAAATAGAATTGTATACTATTTTCTTTTCTTCTTTTTTTTTTTTTTTTTTTGGCATTCCCTATCATCAATGTGAGAAAATATACCCAACTACTGAAATGGTAAAATAATGATCATGAAAGATTTTTCACCTTTAGATTATACCTAGAATATAACACCACATACTAATCAAGATATGAAAAATTTTCATGATACATTTCGTAATATTTTTTTGATAACTCATAATATTATTCATAACAACTTCACAACCCAATAGCATAGCGTGGAACTTGGTACTTCCACATATCCCAACCTCCAAACTCCATACCCAAGTTCACTCCTTGCCATCTTCACCCACCTTGAAACCTTTCATCCAAACCCACTTCGATTCGAATTCATGGAAAATCCTCATAACCCTCAAGAACCCACCGACGAATTGGCCATGGCAAAAGCAGCTGCATGGGCATGGTATCAACGCGGATCTGGGTCCGAGGGCAAGCCGATGAGCGAATACCATTTCACAAGAACTCATCGACCTCCCAAGCCGTCTCGGTACAACTTAGAAGCCATGAAAACACCACAACCACAAGCCATTGAAGAAAGTTTACAGAAACTTAGTCCTTTGCTGTTGAGTCCTCACCGTACCCACATCGATGATAATTCTGATCTTCTTGATAGATATGAAATAGAGAGGATCTCAAAGCAACTGGATTACTATATAGAGATTAGTAATGTCAAACACAATACTGGGTTTCGTGGCGGTGGTAGGAGGGTTGCCTCGTTGCCGGAGAGTGAGACAAGTAGTGGGATGAAGAAGAACAAGAAGGAAAAGAGCAAGATAGCCAAAGGGTTTTGGCTCAGGCATCGAATGGTGACGTGTGGGTCAAGGGATGATGTCGTGGAGTTTGCAAAAGGTTTCCGAGAAAGGCAGTGGCCTCTGAAGCGTTAAAAAGAGGTAAAAGAACACAGAAACCAATCATGGAAGAACCAGACACAACCCTCTCACATCAGAAAAGGTTGTGTCTGTTTCTGTGATTCATGCATGTAAAAGGATTGTGTCTGTTTTGTGATCAATTTCTATGTTCTTAAATTTTTTATGCCGGTGGTGTGGCCAACTGCCGGCCACGGACCACCCATGCCATGCGTAGTGAATTTAGGCCATGCTGTGTTGTGCTGTGCGGTGTGTTGGTTTTGGTCGTTGGCTTCGTATTAAATAATAGCACTACTTAGCCACATACATACATGTCTTGTGCTGTTTCCAGCTCATTTCTCCATGTAAATTTCATCAAACTCCCATGTTCTTTCATAAGTTTCATTTAGTTCAACAATCGTATATTTTATCTTATAAAATGCAATTTTTTATTAGAAAGTATAGCTACCATTCCTTCTCTTTGCTTTTTAATTTATTTTATATTTAACTTTCTTTTTGTGCCAGAGAACAAGAACACTAAACACTTGATCCTTACCATTATATTTTAGAAAGAAATTATCACTAGGTATTTATGAAATCAATAATTTGATGAATACAAAGGATTTATATTGTGAAGTTTCCGGCAAAAGTGATGGCCGGAGGGACTCCGAGGTATGGGAGGTGCAAAAACAAATCGAGTTAAATTGAGTAGTTAGTTGTTTAAATTTAGATAATATGTTTTGAAATACATTCAAACATATATGTTTGTTTGCTTTTTTATCTGATTTCAAATTGGCTTCAATAGAGTTTGAATAATTTGATTTGTTTTAAGCCCTAATGTGTGTGTGTGTATATATATATAAGTGTGTGTGTGGATGTGTTGATTGCTGTTTAAGTTGAGTCAAAAAATAAATTAGTTTTAAAATGTTTTCAAGTCAACCTATTTTTATAACAAGTCAATACATAATAAAAACACAACTTGATCTCAAATAATTTAATACATTTCTCACCCTTAGATCAAGGACGAACCGAGAATAAAAAAAAGTTTTGAGAATGTATAAACTACACTATTAATTCCTACCGATATAAAAGGTGAAAAATATCATGAAAACATATATAAATCAATACGTTTTCTTATATTTATGTTGAGTTACAAAATATAGAAATTGTTAAACAATTTAAAAACCCTAGTAGTGAGAAATCATTTTTTTTTTTGGTTATATTTTGTCCAAATTGTTAAATTTTATAGTTCGAGCCCCATATTTTCATAGATATAGATATTCACGCCGTGTTATTACTTTCTCTTTTGCAACCTAGATAGGGTGAATATGTAGAATTTAAAAATAATCAATAACTAATATCAATATGTAAATAAATTTTTTTAAATCGTAAAAAAAGATCACCCCTAGTCAATCTTTTTCTTAGATTACCAGACTAAATTCTTCTAAGATAATGTTTCTCATGGACATTTATTGCTTTCTACAATATTCTGCATGTTTATGTACTTATACTAATTACTCACCATTTATATTTGTACCAGCATAGATGGCTTGGTGACCCTCCTCTTCAATATATATGTCCCATGGAGGTAAAATGAAGAGAAAATTACAAATTATTAGTATTTTTTTAAAAATAATTATAGATTCATGAAGAAAAAAAATTATAACTTTAATTATTAAATTTTATAAAATTTATCTCTGATATATATATATATTTGCGAACTTAAAATGTATGTACCATTGACTACTCAATGCATCAAACCATACACCATTCAATTTTCAGGTAGGTGAGCTTGGTAGAAGGCTTTATAACGAACTACTAGCGTTATTGACTGCTCAATTGGTGAGAAAGGACATAGGAAAGCAAAAGCAATCATCATTCTGAAGAGAAGTTAATGGGATTAGATAGAAGTATATAACAATATGTCGTACCTAATTAAAGAAATGGCATGTATTTATAATGAATAAAGCTATACATATATCAATTGATATATCAATTAGTCTATTAACGGATGATGTGATATAATTTTATTAGTTTTGAGTTTTTTTAATTTGTATAATAAGTGAGATCTATAATTTTGAAATTGTATTATTATAACATGTGTTGATCCACTAATTAATATAGTAATTAGTGTGTAGTACCATTTATTTATAATGGACAAAAACAACTATTAAATAGTAGTTGGGTTGAAGGCTCCACAAAAACAAGGGGCTACTTGCAAACAGATGTGAGCTTCTAGTAATAAAATAAATAAATAAATAATAATAATAATAAAAGATATGAATGTCTCACGTGGTTGATGCATGTTAATCTATTAATACTAAAGTGGTCACCAAAATATAAAATTTATGCTATTCTGATTTCTAATATTTAAATTGCATCAATTTAATATTTAATATATAAAATGTATTTCAATTTAATCCAGTGATCAACTGTTTCCTTGTGTTTACTGTAATTTTACTAATTTGCTGGATTTCATCCAAAGTATCATCTAAATTGAGAGAAGTTTCTGGATTTATTGAAACTTCCTCTAATAATTGGCTAATAAACATGTGACATAATGGTTAGTAATGTTGAATTGTCAATTTTAATATGTCGGTTGTGGAAATTAAGTTAAGGGCCTCACAAGATGCCACATGATATTTATTGATTTAGAGAAGAGATATAATGTTTAGTTTAACAAAATAGCATATCAGTTGAGTGGATGCAATATAACGATGACAATAAGGTGATGTTATTTTACAGTTATTTTGCTATAATTGGTCCAGAATGGGAAAAAAAAATGATTGTTTTTTCTTATTATTATGTGTTAATGTATAAGAAAATAAAGCATATTACAAAAGGATATGATTTTTTTTTTAAAGAAAAAATTGGTGAAAAATCCAATTTAATGAGAGTATAAGGCATTAAATTCAAAGTAAAATCTTATTTGGTGATAAGAATATGCCGGAAAAGTTGACGAAAAATTGGTCAGAACAGTCGCCGGCTGCGGCGATGACCTACGACAGCAGGTAGTGGTGGTGAGGTAGAGAAATATGTATTCAACAGATAGAGTATTTTGAATAAGTGACATGTGTCACATTTTAACAAATAGGTAGTTTGGTGAATTTCAACAGATAAGAAAATAGGCTTGGTGAATTTCAGCAGATAAACAAATTGCGTAATTTCAAGAGATAGGGTGATTTAAAGAGATAGACAGACAGGATGATTTCAACAAATATTTGTCATTTTCAAAAAATTATGTCCTTTTGGCCCAAAGAGATTGTGGAAAAACATCATGCCTCTTCCGTCATCAGGTAATGTTTCTACATGTGATTGTCGATCGATTTCTATCTTAGGGTTTTAGGGTTTTTTTTTATTGACCCTAAAAATAGTCGGCTGAGACTCTGACCAAGGAGAGACTTGGAACAAAAAAAAAAAAATTCAAAACTGGCTTAGATGATTCAAAGACTAACCCTGAAAATAATAGGCTTAGACTCTGACCAGGAAGAGACTTGGAACCAAAAAAATATATATCAAAAATAGGCTCAAATAATTTATAGACTAAAAACAAAATAAATGGACTGGGACTCTGATAGGCAAGAGATGTGGAACAAAAAAAACAAAACAAAATTGGGCTGACATAATTCAAAGACTGACCCAAAAATAATTAGCTAAATATCAAACCGGGAAGTGACTGGGAACAAAAACTAAAAATAAAAAATGGGCCTAAATGATTCAAAGACTAACCTTGAAAATAATGGGTTAAGTATCTGACTGGACAGAGATTTGGAACAAAAAAAATCAAAAATCAAAAATCGACCCAGATGATTCAAAGACTTACCATGAAAATAATGGGTTCAAATTCTTACCGGGAATAGACTCTGTACAAAAATTCAAAATTGGGCTCAAATGACTCAAAGACTGACCCTGAAAATATTGGGCTGAGACTTTGATCAGAAAGATACATGGTACAAAAACTTAGATTCGAATACTTGAAAAAAAACCAAAACTGGGTGGAGATGATTCAAAGACCTGAAAATAATGGGCTGAGAATTTGACCAGGAAAATACCAGAAAAAAAAAAAAATTTGAAATTGGGCTTAGATGATTCAAAGACTGAGCATGAATCGGACAGAGACTTGGAGCAAAAAAAAGAAAATTGCGCTAAGATAATTCAAAGGCCGACCCTTAAAATAATGGGTTAAGTATCTAACCGGGAAGAGTTGGATAAAAAAAATTCAAAGTTGAGCTTAGATGATTCAAAGACTGACCTGAAAATAATAGGCTCAGACTCTGATTGTGAAGAGATTTTGTACTAAAACTTAGATTCAAAGACCTAGAAAAATAAAAAACAAAAAAAAAATTTCAACCAAAAAAAAAAAAAAACCTGGACTAACATGATTCAAATACTAAACATGAAAATAATGGACTGAGACTCTGACTGGGACAAGACTTGGAATAAAAAAAATACAAAATTGGACTGAGATAATTCAAAGGCTGACCTAAAAATAATGGGCTACGTGTCTAACCATGAAGAGAGTTGGAACAAAAAAGGAAATCAAAATTGGGTTAAGATGATTCAAAAACTAACCCAAAAATAATGGGCTAAGTATCTGATCGAGAAGAAACCTAGAACAAAAAAAATCAAAATTGGGCTAATATAATTCAAAAACTGACCCTGAAAAATAATGGCTGAGACTTCAATCGGGAAAAAACTTTGAACAAAAAAAAAAAGGGCTGAGATAATTTAAAGACTAACCCAAAAATAATGGGCTAAGTATCTAACTGTGAAAAGACTTGGAACAAAAAAGAAAAATCAAAACTGAGCTGAGATTATTCAAAGACTGACCAAAAAATAATGGGCTACGTATCTAACTGGGAAGAGACCTAGAACAAAAAACAAAAAACAAAAAATCAAAATGGGTTGAGATAATTCAAAGACTGACCTTGAAAATTATTGGGCTGAGACTCTGATCGGAAAGAGACTTGTAAATAAATTTTTGGGTTGAGATAATTCAAATAATTTTTTTTTTTTAATTAGGTCAATATTGATTTGTGGCATCAAAGATTAGGTCACATGAATTTCAAAAACCTAACTAAGATAACCAACAAAGAGCTTGTGAGAGGAGTACCTAAACTGGGTAAGAATATGAACCATGTGTGTAGGCCATATCAACTTGAGAAGCAAACCCGTACCCCTCATAAAAAGGTGAACAGCTTCATAACCAAACGTCCTCTTGAATTAGTTCATATGGATCTTATGGGATCCACATGCACTGAAAGCATTGGAGGTAAAAGATACATTTTTTTAACTGCTGATGATTTTACTCGTTTTTCATGGGTAAATATTTTAAGAGAAAAATCTAATACATTTGATGCTTCCCAGGCCTTAGTCCTTAAAATCCAAAATGAACAGGGTGTTTCTATTGGGCGTATCATAAGAATCCGAACTGATCATGGTCGTGAGTTTGAAAATAGTTCGTTTTCGGATTTTTGTGATATGCATGGAATTAAGCATTAATTTTCTGCTCCGATTACTCCACAAAAAAATGGAGTTGTTGAGAGAAAGAACAAAGTTGTTCAAGAGATGGCTAAAGTCATGCTCCTTAGTAAAAAAAGTTTCTCCAAAGTTTTAGGTTGAAACCTTAAATACTGTTGTTTATATCATAAATCATGTATATTTAAGGCCTGGCACTTTACAAACTCCATATGAATTGTGGAAGGGATTGAAACCTAATGTAAAATACTTCAAAATTTTTGGGAGTAAATGTTACATTTTCAAAGATAGAGAGCCTTTGGGCAAATTTGACTCTCGAAGTGATGAAGGTATTTTTCTAGGGTATTCAACCACTAATAGAGCTTTTCGTGCCTATAACCTGCGAACTTCATCTTTAATGGAATTGATGAATGTGGTTATAGATGACACAAGTTCTCCTACTTCAACGATAAATAAGGAAGAAAATGGTAAGTCTCCAATCTTGGATGCTAAACCACAAAGTCAAAGAGAAGTTGAGGCGCAAGCACAAGAATGTGAGACAACACCAACTTCTCAGGTAAGTCAGAGTCCAAATAATGCACAAAGAGACACCACTCCTAATGCCTCTGTCACCACAAGTCAAGAGTTCAAACCGTTAGCAAGGGTGAAACTGAATCATCCGACTCAACAGGTGATTGGAAGTGTCTCTGATCGAATGAAAACCCGAAGACAAATTCGGAAGGAGGTATCTTATATGTATTATATTTCATTAATTGAACCTAAGAATATAAAAGAGGCCTTATTAGATGATAGTTGGGTCAATGCTATGCATGAAGAATTAGGTTAATTTGAACGTAACATTGTTTGGACTCTTGTTCTCAGACCTAGAGATATGAATGTGATAGGTACCAAATGGATCTTTAAGAATAAATCTGATGAGAATGGTACTATAGTTAGAAATAAGGCTAGGTTGGTTACTCAAGGCTATACACAAGTAAAGGATGTTGACTATGATGAGACGTTTGCCCCAGTTGCACATCTTGAATCTGTTCGAATTTTACTTGGTGTTACATGCTTTCTTGGCTTCAAATTGTTTCAAATAGATGTGAAAAGTGCCTTTATAAATGAGTACTTGAAAGAAGAGACTTATGTTGAGCAACCAAAAGAGTTTGAGGACCCTAAATGTCCAAACCATGTCTACAAGTTAGAAAAGGCTTTGTATGGGTTGAAATTCTTCTTGATAATGATTTTCAAAGGGGTAATGTGGACAAGACTTTATTCGTGAAACATACTAAGTCTCATATACTTGTCGCTCAGATTTATATTGATGATATTGTGTTTGGATCCACTGCTAATCATCTTGCTAAATACTTTTCAAATTGCATGACGCATGAGTTTGAGATGAGCATGATGAAAGAGTTGTCTTATTTCTTAGGTCTTCAAATTAAACAGTCTCCTTCGGGTATATTTGTTTATCAGACTAAGTATGCCAAAAACCTTGTGTCAAAGTTCGGTCTTGAGTCGGCCAAACATGCACGTACTCCCATGAGCACCAGTCTTCACCTTTCGAAAGATTTCTCTGGTACTGATATTGATCCTACCCTTTATAGGAGTATGATAGAGAGTCTTTTGTACCTCACAGCCAGTTGTCCTAATATTGCATTTAGTGTAGGCGTTTGTACCCGTTACCAAGCCTGTCCTAAAGAGTCTCATCTGATTACAGTCAAACGTATCATTAAGTATGTGAATGGGACATTAGGTTATAGGATTTGGTTCTCGACCAACACTACAGCTGAAATCACTGGTTTTTCTGATGCCGACTGGGCAATGTGTGTTGATGGTCATAAGAGCACATCTGGGGGGTGTTTTTATCTTGGGAATAATTTGGTAGCCTGGCATAACAAAAAGCAAAATGCCAGTTCTCTTTTGACCGCTGAGGTTGAGTACATTGCTGCAGGGAGTTGTTGTGCCCAAATGTTGTAGATGAAGCAAATGCTTCATGATTATAGTATAGACCAGAACACTCTCACCCTTTTTTGTGATAACACAAGTGCCATTAACATTTCTAAAAATCATGTCCAACACTCTCGCACCAAATACATTGACATTTGTCATCATTTCATTCGAGAGTTAGTGGAAGAGGGCCTTGTTGTTCTTGAACATATACCCACCGAGCATCAAAAAGCTGATATTTTTACAAAACCCCTTGATCTTCTTAGGTTTGAGTTTCTTAGAAAGACCTTAGGTGTAGTGCTTAGTCACTAGGGTGTTACCTGTTACTTGAGTGGTGTGAGTGATTGCTTTTATGTTTACTTGGATGCTATAATCGCATTTTCATTGATTCTCATCATCTCTGCATTTAGACTCATATGAACACCTCTCATGCTGCTTGCAAGATTTCATTCTTCTTTGTCTATAGCTCATTCTGAATGCCCTTGCTCATTGACTTCATGATCTCATTTGTACACATTCTTGAGATAAACTATTGTAGGGGTTTCCGCACAAGTGATCAAAGTTCTCTATGGACCACTAGTAGTGTATCTTTTACATTATTGGAGGAATTGACCTATACTGGCATATCTTGGGTAATGTTGAGTCTCTTAACCATCCACTATCGTTTTTTCACTTCCACGATCCCTTCCTCAATTCATTGAAGTCTGGGCATTAGGAAAATGCTACCTTAGAGATACCAACCAGGCCATCCCTACTGATTTCATGCTTCTCTGGTTTTGTCTCCATACTCTTGAGCGTGCATGCCGCCAGTGAGTACCCACAGGAAGAAAAAAAGAAAAAAAGAAAAAAAAAAGGGACTCATTGATTGAGGGGGAGCCTCCGTGTTTACTCAACAAATACCTCTTGATTCTTAAGTGGTTTGACTTTTCTCTGTGATGTTCAGTTACTCTTGCTGGAGGTCCAGCCATCTAATCACTATGAGGATTGACTCTAGCTATGTGGCCTCAAGGATTGCACACACACACATTCTTTTTGTGAGCTCTCATGATTGCATTTGAGTTGTGTATTCTCATGTAGCTTATGATCATTGATTAATTTTTATCTATTTGCTCATGATTTTGTGCTTCATAATGTCAAATTTGCAGGTTTACGGGTTTCATGGTTTGTGGATCATCCTATTTTAGTGTCATATTCTTGCTATTATGCTCACCTCTGCTTGTTTCAGGTCACACTTCCTAGTACAAGTTGGTTTTATTTGCTCAGAAAAGGTGATTTTTTGGTCCGTGTTGTTTTTCTTCCCTGTTCGAGCAGAAACTCTCACGCTCGAGCGTAGATTTCCTTCTTCCAACATTTTTGCAGAGCTATCAAACTTCTGAGTGGTTGTTTTTGGCACTCGAGCGCATAATTCCTTGCTCGAGTGTAGCCATGCGTGTCGAGGCTCACGCTCGAGCGTTCAAACCCTCGCTTAAGCAGACTAGTTTGCTTTAAAAACCCATCGCTCGACTCTTCAGTCAATTTTTTCTCCAAAATCTCTTCATGTCTCCTAGGGCTTTCATTGTGGTGTTGTTCCTTCCTCTTGCGACTTGGATTGCTTTGCGTACATGCCTTTCATTGCTTTTGTGTGCTCTTCTTCCATCTCAGGTTTGTCTCTTTCTTTATTTTTTTTATTTATCTGTTTTTTTTCTGGTATTTTTTTTTTTCTCTCTCTTAACTGCTTGAGGTATTTGGTGAGGTACCTTCGCCTCTGTGGTTGTTGCTATTCATCACTTGTTCACACACTTTTCACAGTGGGTTGTACCTGTTGAGTTTCTTATGGGAATGGTTTGGGCATTTTTTTATGCAATATGATTATAGTCTGTCTTTCTCTGGATTGTTTAGTTTGGTGTTCTAATGGGATCTAGGTTATTGGGCTTTGGTGTTGATATTATCACTGCATGTTGTTCTTTTGTGCTTTTCATAATGCCTATTTGGATTTTGTTCCTCAATATTACTCATTGGTTGTGCTTCTACTCGGTTTTACTACAAATGGATTATGTCTCCTGGATATTGGTCATTTGTTTTTAGTCACTAATGCTTTAGTAACTGATCTTGGCTATTTGATTTTTATCTATTTGACCTTTGCTCCTAATGGTTTGTTTTGTGTTTTTGGTTTTCGTTCTTGTCTTGGATTGGGGGGTTTGTGGTTGTCTCTTTTCGGTAATCCTTGGTTTAGTCATGTCCACTTCTAAATGTCAGAAGTCAACTGTCACTCGCCCCTCCTATAATACTGACTGGTTTCCTTCGGCAGAAAAAGCCAAGTTATTTAGAGAGTCCTACCCCTCTAGGACAGTTCATTTAGAACGGAATGTACAGCCAAACACTTTTGAGTCCATTCATATTCGCCCTTTGTTTGATCCTCTGGGGGGAGATTTGGTTCTTTCCTTCTCCGGCCATCAAAATCTTGATTGTGTGTGGGAATTTTATTGTAATATTGAGGGGATTGACAATGTTGGCCCTACTTTCAAGACCTGGGTCAGGTCTAAGTCTATCACTATTACACGTGATCTTATTTGTGAGCTTTTTGGGTATTGGTCAAGTCTTTCCTTGTTATTATCCTTTCCTTGTTCGACCCACCTGTGATTTCAATGAGGTGGCCACTGCTTTGTATGGCACGTCTCGTTCGTGGATCCAGGGCTCTTTGATCAAACAAAATGAGCTTCTTTCCCAGTTCCATTTACTCAATCTCATTGTTTGTGCCAACATCATAGTGACCACTCACAGGTCCAAAATAAATCAAGAACAAGGTTTTGTCCTTTATTGCATTGCTCACCACCGCTCTATCGACCTTGCCACCCTGATTATTCAAAAAATGGTCGCTACTTTTGAGCGAAATAACCTAGGTCTTCCTTACGGTTGCCTCATTAACCGGCTTCACACCAAGTTTAAGGTTCCTTCTTTTGATGAGGATGACTTTGCTTTTCCTACCCGCCCATTCACCAAAAAGACTCTCTTAAAGTCAGTCTCATGTCAAAGGGGTCCCTTCTAGAGTGGGTAGTTCTGGTGCAAGTACAGGGGATGCTCCTTTGGCCGAGGAGGCTGAGTATGACACTGTTGTTGCAGGTGAGACTGCCGGTAAAAGGAAGTAACTTCATCTGATTCGTTCTATCCGAGGCCAATTGCGTCAGTTCGAGCAGTCCATGGTTTCACATTTTAATCGCTTGGAGGGCCGGATAGATATCTTTGAGGCCCAGTTTACTGATCTTGAGACTACCGCCGATGCCCGGCTCACTGCATTGGAGGCCTCTTCTAGGCGCATTGAGGAGTCAATTGCTCAGTCCTCCTCTCATTTTTCCCAGATCTTGTCCCTCCTTCAGATGCCACCATCTCCATAGCCACCAGCTCCGTGATACTTGTTTTCTTGGCTAGTATATTATTTGCACAGTTTTTTCTCTTGTTTCCTGTTTCTTTTTCACTTGCGTTTTCCTCCTAGACAAAAAGGGGGAGTAGATATTTTTGGATATATTTGGCTTTGTGGATATATTTTTGGCTTTATAGTTATTTAGGACTTGAGGGGTTTGTTGGGTTTTGGGCATGGATACGTTTTGATGCATGGATATTGGGATATTTTTGATGCATGGATCTTGGGATATTCTTGACATTTGTTTAGATATATATTTGGCTATTGTGCTTATTTTGATCTAAACAAACTTATCTGGTTCCACAGTTTTGGTTTGTATGGTTGTTTCTACAGATGGATTGGTCAAGGATTGTTCAAAATATTCTTAAGTGTTTCATATGCACATTCAGCTCTTGTGGTTTTGTAGTGGTTTTGCTGTTTTTTGTTTTCGTTAAAGTCGAGGTTGTTGTTTGTGTTAGTTAGTATGTTTAGTGCGTGTGGTTGTTAGGAGAATTGTTAGAAAAGTTTTGTCCAGAAATTGACAAAGGGGGAAATTGTTAGAACCCTACTTATTGTCAAATTCCGTGAAGAAACTTGGGTTGCATTGAGTTGTAATTTTCCTTTGTTTTTGGTCTTCCAGGGAACGTGGCGCTCGAGCGGAGTTTCCGCCATTGCAGTATTTTGGCTTGTCTGCAAAATATACTGTGTGGTGTGATTTTACACTCGAGCATAAGTTGCTACGCTCAAGCATGAACCCTGGTTTAGAACACGCGTTGTAGTGTCCCCGCTCAAGCGTCCATTCCTACACTCAAGCGGACCTCGCGATTTCAGTAACTATAAAGCTGCAAGTTGCTCCAAATCTAGGATTAAGTTTTTTAGATCTTCTTCAAGGGTTTTAGGGTTTTCTTTTGGGGATGTCTTTCTGGTTTTCATTGATGTTTTATTAAGTATTGAACTCATGTTTTGATAAGCACACATCAAGGAGTTTGATTGTTCTTCTTTAAGAGTGTTCTTCATCAGTGGAATCCGAAGATTCAAGCGCAAAGTAATCGAAAGAGTTTGATGCTGTGTGTAGTCGTTGATTCGACAATGTAATCTTTCTTTCTTCAGTAGTGGATTGATTTGTGGCGTTTCGCCCATGGTTTTTTAATCACAATAGGAGGTACTCTAATAGTGCTTTTCCACGTAAAAATCATTTGAGTCTATTAATTGTTTCTGAAACAACAATCTAAATCACTTTCGTACGTACTTGATGATTTAGATTGTTTGTTTTAATTGGTTAGGAATTGATACGATTAAATCTTGATCTAATCACGCATCACTTAGGTTTTTCATACACCAACATAAGTAATTATCTTCAATTAAATCCAATTGAGTTTACAAAAGGGAAACATATGCGGTATACATTCATAATGTCTGGCCTTAAATCTATAGCATATGTTGTGAACAAAAGAAAGAAAAGAATGGAAGTTAAATAGATAAGAAATGCCCTAAAGGTTTACAGCTTTCCAAGACGATGCTTAGTTACAACAAAAGTGGACTTAAGTCCAATACAGTTAAAACCCTTAGCTTATACAAAATAAATATAATAAATACACAAAAACAAAGCTCTCGCTCCAAGTCCTCCCAAGATATTGCCTTAGCGAAGACATATTATCAGTACGTGAAATATTTTTCCTACGTAGGGTAAGCCAAAGGCCCAGTAGAAATAATCCAACACAGTATATAAATCTTAACAAAGCCATAAGGTGAATGCATATGCAATACTTGTGCCAAAACATTTTTATACCTTTTTCCAAAACTATGTAATACCAATTATATATATTGATTCATAAATCATTTCCATTACAATAGAAAATGGAGCAGTGAAACCGTAAGCTGGGACCCATGTAAATGTAGGTTATACAAGCACTACTATTTCCATTTCACGAAAATTTCGTTCACGAGATCGGCATCCATGTATACGCGCGATTTTTGAGACTTTCACCTTGGACACTTAGGCCAACTTCTTTCAACAATACAATCCATGTTTTCCAGATTCACATTTTTTCTCAAAACGATAAACATTTATAAGTGTGAAATAATGCTCAATGCAAATGAATAAGAAATAGTTTCAAATTTCCTAATTCACATGCAATTTCTACAACAATCATAGCTATCCTCCACCGATAGCTCAAAACAGATATTTCTAAACAGATAATTTGTATTCCATAAAGATAACCTTTCTAAATTTCAAGAGGTGAGTGATAATACATATCCAACTCTACCATCCTCATCAATACCATTCCAATTTCATAATTTCAACGTCAATTTCATTATTTATACAAAACCAACATTTGAGGCATTTAGGAAAAAATTCTTACTCCGTTCAAAATCAACCCCAAGTATCCAAAATCAATTATTTCCACCCAACTCAACATTATTTCCAACATCAAAATCATTTCCAAAAACCTATTTGAAAACCCTTCTTTTGATTTTTATCCAAAACCTTAGATTTGTTCCTAATCTTCCAAATTCGTTATATGGTTTAGAAATGACAAATAACTAAGTTAAAACTCATAAAAAGTGTGGAAAGTATCTTTACCTCAAGCTAGAACAAGAGAGAGAGAGAGATAGAGGAAACCCAAGATGCCAAAAACCAACTTTGCTCTAGTTAGAACGAAGCCCACGTCGAGCTCTAACTTTTTAACAAAGGCAAACAGGTGAAAAGATCAATGGATGATAGTGTATTTGAGGATTAAAGATGAGTTTTAGAGAGAAAGTGAGAGATATTAGGGTTTTGAAATGTTTAGAGAGAGAGAGAGAGATGAAAAATTGACTTAAAATGGGTTATTTATGAATTGATATACGCACAGTTCACTCGAGTGACCAGACACAATAAGTTTTAGTGCTCGAGCGCAGAATGCAAACTCCTAGTAGTTTTGCAGACAGAGGTCAGTGCTTAAGCGCAAAAAGCTTCGCTCAAGCTAAGAATACAAACTCCCAGTACTTTTGCAGACCTGCAAAAGTACTGGATGTTCACAAAGACCGCTCGAGGGAAGCAACAAAAATCTAGGCAACAAAAGTTTGGAAAACAAGCTACCAACCTCAATCAATACATTTCAAAAGCCAAACTCAAAGAGATATAGGGAAAAACGAGACATGGATAACTATAAAAAAACAATGAAACCCGAATCCAAAACATCAAATGAGTCAAGTCCAAACCAGAAACGCTAATGGGCTAAGATGATTTAAACACTGACCCAAAAATAATGGGCTATGTATCTAACTAGGAAGAGATTTGGAACCACAAAAACAAAACAAAAAAAAATCAAAACTAGGCTAAGATGATTCAATGACTGACCCAAAAATAATGACCTAAGTATCTGACTAACAAGTGAACTGGAACAAAAAAAAAAAAATCCAAACTAAGTTGAGATAATTCAAAGGCAGACCCTAAAAAATAATGGGCTGAGACTCTAATCGGGAAGATACTTGGAACAAAAAAATCTAAACTAGACTCAGATGATTGAAAAATTAACCTTGAAAATATTGGGTTAAGACTCTAATCGAGAATAGAGTTGGAACAAAATAAATAAAATTGGGCTCAGATGATTCAAAGATTGATCCTGAAAGTATTGGGCTGAGACTCTGACCAGAAAAAGACTTGAAAAAAAAAAAATTCAAAACTGGACTTTAGATGATTCAAAGACTGACCTTGAAAATAATAGGCTCAAACTCTAATCGGGGAAGGAAAAAAAAAATAAGCTGAGATAATTCAAAAAGTGACCCTAAGTATTTGACTTGGAAAAAACTCGGAACAAAAAAAATTCAAACTGAGCCTAGATTATTCAAAGACAGACCTTGAAAATAACGGGTTCAGACTCTGATTGGTAAGAGACTTTGTATTAAAATTTAGATTCAAAGACTCGAAAAAAAAATTCAAAACTAGGTTGGGATGATTCAAAGATAGTACCAAAAATAATGGGCTAAGCATCTGACCGAGAATAGACTTGTAACCAAAAAAATAAATCAAAACTAGGGTGAGATAATTCAAAAACTGACCTTGGAAAATATTAGGCTGAGACTTTGATCAAGAAGAGACTTGTAACAATATATATATATATATAAATGAGCTGAGATGATTTAAAGACTGACCAAAAAATAATGGGCTAAGTATTTGATCAGGAAGAGACTTAGAACAAAAAAAATCAAAACAGGGTTGAGATGATGCAAAGACTGACCCAAAAATAATGGGCTGAGTATCTGATTGAGAAAAGACCCGGAACAAAAAAGAAAAAAATCAAAACTAAGCTGAGATAATTCAAAGACTGGCCCTGAAAAATAATAGGTTGATACTATCGAGAAGAGACTTAGAACAAAAAAAATAAAACTAGGCTCAGATGACTGAAAGACTGACCCTGAAAATAATGGGCTGAGACTCTGATCGAAAAGAGACTTGAAAAAAAAAAAAAAACTAGGTTGAGATAATTCAAAGACTAACCCAAAAATAATCGACTAAGTATCTGACTAGGAAGAGACTTAGGAAAAAAAAACAAAACAAAACAAAACTGGGCTGAGATAATTCAAAGATTAACCCTGAAAATAATGGGTTGAGACTCTAATCGAGAAGATACGTTATTCAATGGCTTAAGAAACAAAAATTAAACTGGGCTGAGATGATTCAAAGACAAACCCTAAAAATAATGAGCTGAGACTCTGATCAAGAAGAGATTAGGAATAGTGCATATAATATGATATGATAAGATACAATTAGAAAAATTCTTTACAAAATTTAAATCAAACGTAACCTTACGTTTAATGCAAAATTTTCTAATTTTTTTATTAAAATATTTGCATTAAAATATACAATTTGAACAATAGTGCTAGAGACCCACAAATAGGACCTCTAAATTTAGCCATAGTAATATGACAAGAGAGATAGATCCTACACAATTGATTATGTAACAAATCAAAAGTTGACATGTGTCATTCTACAACATTGTTGATCAAATTGTATGAGGGTTTTTTTGTAGGTCTTAGACATTTTCCCAATTTGAATTACTAAAATATTTGTTTTATTTTATAAAATTGCTTTCTATAGAGTTTAATGACTAAAATATTATTTTTCTGTCAATTTTACTTAACAAAAATAGATAATGGTTTAAGATTAAAAATAAATTAAAAGATTAGCGTTTAAATTGATAAAATTAAAAATTAATTTGTTTCAATGGTTAAACCTTGATTTTTTATTGTTATTTTTAAAAATTTTCCCGATAAGAGCATCATGAGGAAACTTGTTATTTCCTCAATTTTGCTATTTTATCTAATCTAATGTCCTAAAATCATGTTCAACAAACTCAATATAGGTAGGGATATAAAATTGGCATGCAAGCTCGATGCTCGCCCGAACCTTGCCTGAGCCCGGCCCAATCTTGATCCAACTAGGCCTAGGCCTAGGCCAAGTATTTCTAGGCCCAGCTTGGCCCAAAGCCCAGTTCGATTCCTAATGTCACCTGTAGACTATTTTGGTAAAAAAAAAATAATAATAAATAAAAATTCAAGCCTAGCCTAGGCCCAAAACCCAATTACCCCGTGCCTATATTTTTAGGAACTAGCCTAGCCCGACCAAATTTTGGCGGAAGCCTGAGCGGACCTGGGCCTGGACCTGAGCTGAGTCAATTTTATTACATCCCTAGCTGTAGGGTTGTGAAATTGTTTTCATGTTATAGCCAACCGCCACTAGTCTTGTTTGGTAGAGTTTTCTTTAAGCTAAAAGCTGATAATTAAAAAGTAAAAGTTAAAAGCACCCATCTCCCAACTTTTAAATGATCAACATTTTCAGTTTATTTAAGCTATTTCTGCCTATAAATTATAAACATAAGCTATATCAAATAATCTAGCACAGATCTTCAAATTAAAATAAGTCATAATCAGCTTATGGAAACTGCAACAAAATGCCCCACTATTGACAAGTTACTATTCACTAGTTATATGTTTTTATTTTATTTTTTTAATTTTAGTCTTCTTTGGCTTAGAGTTTCGGTCAAAGAGTCATTACAAAAAGTCTAACTCATTCTTCTTATTTTTCTTCTTTGCATGTCTTTTCATAAAAAATTAAAAAATTATTAAAAAAATTAAATCCCAAACCAACCCTCATTTCAGTGTGTTTGGTTTCAATTTTCTAGATTAAGTTTTTTAAAAATTAATTTTTTTTATGAATATTTTTAAAATTTTAAGCATTTTTTTTTCTTTTTTAGATGCTCCTTAGATATATCTAAAAAGTAAAATATTTGTGAAGAAATATTTTAAAAAATTAATAAATTCATAAAAATAAGAAAAATATACTAAATATTCATATTTTTTGTATTTTTGGTATTTAGTGAATTTTAAAAAAAAAATTACAAAAGTTATACTTTTTAAGTGTATTAATGTTAGGTGTGTCTAAAATTTTAAAAAATTGTTTAAAATATTAAAAAAAAATTCAGTAAAAATAACAAATACGAAAAACAAAAAAGGAAAATTTTCTAAAAAATGTTTTCAAAACACTAAAACCAAACAAGTGCAATTGTTCTTCCCCATGCCTAGTGATTAGTGCAAAACAATTCACAGCTCAAAACTCTTTTAAGTTTTTAAAAGTCCAAGAGTATACAAGCAAGGCAAAGTAATATTTTCTAAGAATAAAAGATTAAATTTTTTGTCTACTCAGAATTTTTTTTTGAAAAATATTCACAGTAGACGAAGTAAGGTGAGCATGCAAAAACAGTACCTTACACTTAGTATGTGATAGTTTTATGAAAAAATTAGTGAAACATTCCTCTCTAACTTTGTACAGTAGGAGGTGTCCAAGTTGTTTTTTTTTTTTTTTTATTAGCTAAGGTCCCTTAATGAAATTTTCCTTTGATCATATCAGAGAAATTTTTTAAAATTTCTCTGTGGAATCAAAACAATTTCTCTGTGTCGGGACCAAAATTTCTCTGAGTCGAATTTTCTATGTGAAAATGTTGAGGAACCTTAACTACTATGAAAATATTATATGTTATTTATCTTATAAAATCTTAATATCGAAGATCTTAAAAAAAATTCTCCTAGTTTTATGTATAGTTATTATTTGAATTATAAATAATATATATATATATATATATTATAGAGCAAATTTGTGAAAAATCCAATTTAAAGAGGGTTTAATGTATTAGATTCAAGGTAAAAATCTTATTTGGTGATAAGGATATGTCGAAAATTCACCGGTGCCGGAAAAAGGGCGACGAAAAATTTCGCCGGTGCTAAAAAATTGGCAACGATGACCTACGGTCGGTAGCATCAAGTAGTAGTGGTGAGGTAAAAAAATGTGTGATGTTCAACAAATAGGGTGTTGAATGAGTGGTATATGTCACATTTCAATAGATAAGTAATTTGATGAATTTCAACAGATAAGAAATTAAGGTAGCGTTTGGTAGAGCTTTGTAAATGTGATTTGAGAGTATGAGTTGTATTTTGAGTTTGTGTGTTGTAGAATTATGATTTGAGTGTTGAAAATTTGTTTGGTAAAGAGTTTTGAAAATAGTTTTGGAAAAGAGGTTTGATTTGAGTGGGGAATTGTTGATGTGACATTTGATATGTGATACAAAAATTTACAACTCGTAACTAAACATACAATTCAAAAATTTTTTAAAGCACATAAAAAATTTAAAAATTTTCAGAAAATATTTTTTTTATTATATAAGTCAATTGTAAAAAAAAAAACAAAAAAAACAAATTTCGAGTGTACAGTGGAGGACATCCTGGTGGATGTCCCCATGGACATCCGGGCGGAAGACAACTTCTTCTCATACAAAGACCAACAACGGCTGCAAAGCACTGCAAAACACAGAGCTCTCTGCAGAGAGCTTGAAAACTGATTTGAGAATGATAACCAAACATCATACTGGAAAACATGGGTAGAAAATTGATTCAAAAGCATAACCAAACAGAGCCTAAGTTTTGTGAATTTTAACAAATAAACAAATTGAGTGATTTTAAAAGATAAACAGATAGGTTGATTTTAACAGATAGTTGTTCTTTTAGACAAATTGTGTCATTTTGATCCAAGGAAATTACAACTTAAGCCTAATAACCCAAAAAATTAAGAAATAAACTTAGGAAAATGTTTTATGGCACTAAATTGGGAGGCACTAATGCCCCTAATTTCCATTCTGGGTAACTGTTTTGTTTTTTTTTTTTTTTTTGCCTTATATGAAAATTAAGGACATTAGTACCCCTAATTTAATGCCACAAATCAAAACCCATAAACTTATAACCTGAGTGTCTTATTTTATATTATTTTATGCCACATCAAAATCACATCACACGCTACATCATCGTCAGGGGTTCTTTGGAGAATGATTTTTTTTTTTTTTGAATTAAAATAGCTAGACTCTCAAATTTCACATCTCTCTATCCTTTTTTTTAACCGGTCTTTTTACACGTCTTTTTTACGCGTCTTTAGACCTGTTTGGTAGAGCTGTGAGAAAGTGCTTATAACTTATACCTAAACAGCTTATAACTTATAATTATGAACATAAGCTGATTTTTGACTTATAAGTTAAGCATTTCCTGCCCCACTCAAAGAATAAGCTGATTTTTGATTTCCAAAAAATTATAAGTTATAAGCTATAAGTTAAATCAAACACATCAAAATAACTTAAATTAAGCTGAAAGCTGAAATAAGCAATTTTTAAGCTGCACCAAACAGGGCTTTTGTAAGTTATATGGGGCTACAATATCAGTGAATTCAAAGTCAAAAAAAAAAAAAAAAAAAATGATGGCTTTTTATTATTTGGAAGATTCTAATATATGGGTGATTCCAACAAGTTCAAGAAATAATCAAAAAGTTATCAATAAGTTATTTTTTACTTTTAATATTACTATTTTGTCCTATCAAATTCAATTATGAATAATTAAGTCTATTTTTCATAAAATGTTCTTTTTTATTTATTTTCCTTCATAATAGTGTATCTTATATCTTACCCTCCTCATGTAATATGAATAATTTCATAAATATTTTTAGTTTACTTAAAATTATATATTTTAATTATAAAAATCATGAATATTATATTAAAAAAATCATAAATAACAATTAGATTAAAAGAACTATGATATAAAATTCATCATTTTCTGTTATTTGAAAGGATAAGTTACCAGCAAGTCCTAATAGTTTGACTTATTAATTTTCATTAAATCATATCAATTCGTCGCTGAAAATTAATTCTAATAGAATTGTCGCTTAAAAATTTTTTTGTGATGATTTCTGAATCTGTCACTAAAAATTGACAATAAATGACTTTTTTGTGACAAATTTTTTAAATTATCTCTAAAAATTAACAATTAGTGACACTTGTTTTTTATTATAAAAACACCACCAATTATAATAGGACTTATTAGGAAATAAGTCCACTTATTAGGAATTGCACGTAAGTTCTCTTATTTGAAACTATGGGTAAAAAAAAAAGCATTGAACAACCCAAAAAGGATAAATTGTGTTAAAACTCCATTTATAGAGTTATGAAAAATAATACTTTGATAAATTAATATATTTGTCAATACTTGAGATAATTAATAAATCTTATATTCATACTTTTTTTATGAAATTTTTTTTTAATTTCAATAATTAAAAATATTGTTATAATTGAAATTGAAATAAATAAAAATTGTTTACGAAATTTTTTATTCATATTTTTTTTAAAAAGATAAAATTAGAATAAAATATTCCATTCTAAGAAATTTAACTTTTTTAGAAAAAATAGAGTTTAATTATCCACAATGAAACTTGATAGATTGGATAAATAAGAGTACCTTTTATTCTTCTTCTTTTTTTATTATTATGTAAGCCAACTTATACTATTTTTGTTTTTTAAACCCAAATAAATAACATCTACATTTTAGATTGGGCACTCAGGTGAGAATTCTATTTGTGAAATTGTTTGGTCAATAGTCCAAACTTATTTTTTTTTTTTTGGGGGGGGGGGGGGGGTTGGTTAAAAGAACATGTTATTTGTTCAAAAACTTAATTACATGTTAATTCAAATGTCATCTATATATTTAAATACATTTATTTGTCTAACTATCTATTAAAATGTCTTCAAATTTTTCACTATTTTATACATGTATCACATATCTATTTAATATTATCTATCTGTTCAACTCACAACCATCAACTGTCGTGACCGCCAGCTACCGTCCACTAGCAACTTTTTTAGTGACCCAACGAATTTCCGGCGACAACAACTTTTCAACGCTTGTCCTTCTCACGATATAAGATTAATCTTTGAACTTAATGCATAACACACCCCTCAACTTGGATTTACTAGTACTTTTTTAGTTTAGATTTGGGTAATATAAAATTATTATAAAGATTTTTAAAATAAAAAAAAAGAAATAATATATAATTTTGTAAATTACAATGTTTGGTCACTTTCCTAAGTTTCAAGTTTTTCCCATTTTAATCCTAAAGTTAATTTCTATTAAAAATTAAACTGAAAATGACACATTGATAATCACATGGTATAAAAATATTTTATTATATATTACTCACATTTCTGACATCAACTTAAACTCAAATATAATAATATATTTTTTATATTATGTGACAGTTATTCTGGCATTTTCTGTATAATTTTGAACATAAGTTAGCTTTATGAGTAAACTAGGAAAAAATTGAAACATGAAAGGCCAAAGTAAGAAAAAAAAATAAACATTAAGAGTCAAAGTGAAAAAGTGGCCAAACGTAAAAGGAGCAAAATGTAATTTACCCTATTATTAAAGGGCATAATTGGTATTTAAGTGCTTTCTCAAATATATGGATCTAATGTCGAGCCACTCCCGTCAAATGCCCATATGGTTTTATGATGGAAAATTTAGCCAAAATCTCCTAGGCCCAATATGTTAGTATGTAAAAGACACTTCAAAATATTTTACTTCTTAAATCCTCTAAGTAACAAACGCTTCCTCTATGAAGAACATACTAATATTTTTTTCTTTTTTTCTTTTTTTCTGGATAATCTTTCACATATATATATATAGTGTCTGCTTTCACTGGCCTTTACTCACTAACACCCATTGTTCATCTTACGGAAGTCAAGAACCTAAGAAATCAAAATCCAATTCCAAAAACGCATAAACCAATATGAAGAAAGAAGGGGAGGGAAAATGTTATGAGAAGAAGTTTTTATGCTGATTGTTGTAGTGAAAGTAGCTCTGAATTTGGGTCTTAGTTGGGTTTTGATAAAAGTAATGATGGGCGTAGAAACCCTGTATGATTAAGGAGAGTTTGGTTAAAGGATTGGCCATATTGATCGAAAATTTGGTGGGATTGGAAGGAATTTGTTAGATTTGTTGACCGTTGTTTATAAAGTTTTCTTTAGATATGTTGAATTATTGTTAATTTGCTGTTGAATTGTTGTTGATTTGTTTGTGAATTCTTAGTGAAGGAACTTGTAAAACATCCTTTCATACTTCGTTTTATTGTTACTGATACTCTATTTAAGAAAACAGTAGAATGTTACTCTAGTAATCAATAACATATTATTATGAAACAGAATAACATGTTACTGATTATGAAATAGAGTAACATGTTATTGTTTACGTCAATTTCAACTGCAATTTTTTATTTTTTATTTTTTATAAATTTTACAATCAATATGGATCTGATTTGATAGATCTTAATGAGAGAATTATAAAAATATTAATTTTATTAAAAGTCAACATCTAAATCAAAAATTATATTATTTTAAAATTTAAAATATTAAATTATTCGTTAAGAATATTTTAATAATAATAATATTTACTGGATTTTAAACAAAAAAAATTATATTTATTTTTAATGTATTAAAATTTTATTACCACGGGATTTGATCAAAGGCCATGGCTTCTGTCCAGTCCGGGATCGGATTGGACCGTACTGTTGGGCCCGTGGGGGCCCACCACGAGTCTCGTTTTGATAATCTGAACCGTTGAATGTGTAGAATTCGTCGAGTATTATATGCCTGTAAAAAATCACGTTGATCGGATATCGATAGTTATGTGAACAAAACAGTTTTTTATCAACCGTTAATTTTTTCACCGTCCATTTTTTTTTATACAAAACTGATTTGATCACATAGCTATCGATATCCAATCAACGTGATTTTTTACAAACATGTAATACTCGACGAGTTCTACACATTAACGGTTCAGATTTTCAAAACGGAACCCGTGGTGGGCCTCCACGGGCCCAACAACACCGTCCAGTCCGGTCCCGGACTGGACAGAAGCCAGACCCTTGATCAAATACCCTTTTATGAATGAATTGATTCACCATTATTGTACTGCTCAACACAAGCCTAATCTCAAAGCCAGAGATATGGCTGCTACCCTGAAAATCTCAAGAACTAACCCTCTCTTTCTCTCTCCTCCCCAACTTGTAGGACTTCGCTTCACCTCCACCTCCACCTCCACCTCCACCTCCACCTCCTGGTACACCCCACCACCAACTCATCACCACCACAACCACAACCACCAAGAACAAGACCCAATCCTTGCAACCCTTTCTCAGGCTATCAAAAACGCCCCATCAAACCCTCTAGATGCCTCTCTGAAGAAGCTAATCCCTTCCCTCACTTCCCGTCTCATAATCAATCTGATCAACACCAACCCACACTCTCTCGACCCACCCTCTCTCCTCTCCTTCTTCAAATGGTTATCTTCTCAACCCCATTTCCGCCACACCGTCCACTCTTACTGCACCATGACCCACTTCCTCAGTGCCCATCAAATGCACTCACAAGCACAGGACCTTATCCAATTCGTCGTCAATCGAAAGGGAAAGGACTCAGCTGCTTCGGTTTTCGCCTCAATTCTCGAAACCAGAGGTACCCATCACTCCAATTTTGTTTTCGATGCTCTTATGAATGCTTACATTGATTGTGGCTTTATCTCTGATGCGATTCAGTGCTTTCGGTTGGTTCGAAAGCATCGAATTCGCATCCCATTTCAACCTTGTGGCCGTCTTCTTGACCTGTTGATGAAGTCAAATTCGCCGACAGCCTCGTGGGCGTTTTATTCTGAGATTTTGGCTTGTGGGTTTCCTCCAAATGTGTACAATTTTAACATTTTGATGCATAGTTTGTGTAAAGATGGTAAAATTAAGGAAGCCCAATTGATTTTTGATGAAATTGGGAAATGGGGTTTGAGGCCTAGTGTTGTTAGTTTCAATACTTTGATAAATGGGTATTGTAAATTGGGTAATTTGGAGGAAGGGTTCAGGTTGAAGAGGGTTATGGAGGAGAGTAATGTTGCTCCTGATGTCTTTACTTTTAGTGCTTTGATCAATGGCTTGTGTAAGGATAGTAGGTTAGATGATGCAAACCGATTGTTTGATGAAATGTGTGAGAGAGGGTTGGTTCCAAACGATGTTACTTTCACTACTTTAATCAATGGGCACTGCAGGAATGGGAGGATTGGTTTGGCTATGGGAATTTATCAGCAAATGTTGAGGAAAGGTGTGAAACTTGATTTAATTATGTACAATACACTTATCAATGGCCTTTGCAAGAATGGGGAGCTGCGGGATGCAAGGAACCTCGTTGATGAGATGACTAGGAGGGGTTTGAAGCCTGACAAGATCACATTCACTACACTTATTGATGGATTTTGCAAAGAGGGAGATTTGGATTCGGCTTTAGAAACAAGGAAGGAAATGGTTAAGGAAGGCATTGAGCTTGATAATGTGGCTTTCACAGCCCTTATTTCAGGGCTCTGTAGAGAGGGACGAGTTATCGATGCGGAAAGAACATTGAGGGAGATGTTGAGAAGGGGTATCAGACCCGACGATGCCACATTTACTATGATCATTGATGGGTTCTGTAAGAAGGGGGACGTTAAAATGGGTTTCAGGTTGCTAAAGGAGATGCAGAGTGATGGATATGTACCTGGTGTTGTAACCTATAATGTGCTTATGAATGGGCTGTGCAAGCAAGGACAGATGAAAAATGCTAATATGCTCTTGGATGCTATGCTTAATCTTGGGGTGGTTCCTGATGATATTACATACAACATCTTGCTGGAAGGGCATAGCAAGCATGGAAACCCTGAGGATTTTGATAAACTACGCTGTGAGAAAGGGCTTGTTCTTGATTATGCTTCTTATAGTTCATTACTTGGTAAGATTTGATAATATCTCGAAAAGATCATTACAAGACATGACCACGGTGTTTCTACAACAGTAAAAGCCCCAAGTATGTTGGCTTGTCTGCCTAATGAATTCAAACCTTGAAAATGAGCTTATGGAGACTTCATTTGCTTTGATCTTTCTCTCTCTCTCTCTTTCTCTGAAAATTGACCTCAACCGCTGAACCGAGGAGTTTAAGCTTGTATAAGAATGTTTAGCAAAACCTCCATTTGTGATTCTTGCTGCATCTTATGAAATGAGGATCCCATTAAAGCAACTTCATGTCTGGATTACCTTTAGTTTGGAGAGGAAGTTTGCTGAGGCTTTAGTTAATTTAACTCGTTCTTTCTATTTGCTATTACGACCTTGGGGTAATACACTGAGGCTGAGAGTTCAAGCTAGTATATGGATGTTGTGAACTGGGTATTCATACTGTCCAGAAGAATTTTATTGCATTTCATGTACACGAGGATCTTGGCTCTTCAGAGGACAAGTCACTGTTGGCCAGAGTGTTGGTGGACATTGAACCAGAGTGAATGCAGATGATGCCATGTGCATAATGGTCATTTACAGGTTATGATTGAAAGGGATATTAAGATACTTCTAAAGTTGGTCAAGGAGATACAAAATATTGGAACCTATAATGTGCTTATGACCGAATAGACTACTACGATGCTATCAAATAAAATGAGTGATCCAATGGAAGCTAAACCGAAGTTTAGAAAAGGGCAAGATGTATGCAATGCATAATTTAGGATATGCTTTTGGGATATGGAAACAGAATGTTATACCGGGAAGGCATTGGGAGTGTTGAAACCTAACAAATACTGGTAACTTATAATAAAATGAGCAAAATGGCTTATTCATGATTATGCTTCTTATTTTTCACCAGTGAGTTCAGCAAACTCTTAAATCAAAATTTCAGAAGAGATGTTTGTTCTATTTTTGTTAAAATAATTATGGGTTCTGTTTAGCTATAATTTTTTTGCAAAATGAGTGTGAGTCAACTAACTAACTGATTCTAACTTATTATACTTGTGTTTGTGATCACTTTTCCTTATGAAAGTAAATTGGATATGCCGTAATTTATTTGAGATAAATTATTTGGAAAACATAAAACTCAGGTGATAATAATTCTATCATTGTAATGTTGACTACATGTCAACCACAAATAAGAGGTCTTAGTTGGGGGGTGTTTGAGTTGGGGGAGGGGATTCAGGGCTCAAATCCGCATAATTGACTTTGACTAACTTCTAATACTTGTAGCAGGCTTTTCGTATCTCTAATTGGTTTAAAATTTTAAAAATAATTTTTGAGTTTTAATTTATATATATTTTTTGTTTTTAATGATTTTTTTTAAAAAAAAATTTAATTTATAACTTTTTAAATTCACTTAATTTAGATACATTTAAAAAAGATAAAATTTATAATTTTTCTTTAAAAAAAATATATAAAAAGTTGGTTTTTTTTTTTTTTGTATTTATTGAATTTATTAAAGATTTTTTTATTAATATTTTACTTTTTAAATACATTTACATTAGGTGCATCTAAAAAAAATTTTTAAAAAAAAATTGAGTAACATGTAATACTTCTGTCTATGAAAGTCAAATATTTCTTGGTGTATCCAGTTACAAAAGTTCAAAACATCACCCTTGCTATTGGAAGTTGCTTTTAATCACCCATTATTTGGAGCATCCCTACTTCAAGTTGTATTTGGATTAAGAATTTAATTTAAGAGAGAATTTGTAGAGAAAAAAAAAAAATTATATTTCATTCAAAAAATTTTTGTAACTTCTTTTTTCATTTCACAAATCTCATCTCAAATCTCTTATCCGCAACATTATTTTTAAGTTTAAGAGCTAAAATTTCCAATGTCAAAAAACAAAACAAAATCTCCACAGTACATGGGGCTTCATGGAGTAAAATACATAGGAGATTTACATTTTCTGCTATACAAGACTTCATACGGTGTCATGCCAATATTAGAGTGGAAACTATTATTGTATGCAAATTCCACCAGTGGCAAATAAATCTTCCAACTCTCCTAAAAGTCTAGAACACACATTCGAAGCATATCCTCTAATGTTTGGATAGTTCTTTCCATTTGTCCATTGGTTTGCGAATGGAAAGCGGTACTAAATTTTAACTCTGTTCCCATTGCCCTTGAAGACTCTTCCAAAACCTTGGATCTCTATCCGAAACAATAGATATCGGTACTCCATATAAACGAACAATTTCATCAATGTAAATTGTAGCTAGTCTATAAACATCATAACTAGTCCTTATAGGTAGAAAATGTATAGATTCAGTTAACATATCCACAATAACCCAAATAGAGTTCATACTTCTTGGTGTCCGAGGTAGACCGACGATGAAGTCCATGGTTATATACTCCTACTTCCATTCTGGAATAGGGAGAGATTGAAGTAGCCCTGCCGGTTTTTGTTGTTCAATTTTGACTTGCTAACATTGAAGGCATTTAGATACATGCTCTGCAATTTCATTTTTCATATTAGACCACCAAAAACTTTGTTTCAAATCCCGATACATTTTGTTGTTGTCTGGATGCATTGCAAACTTTGACTTGTGAGCTTCTTTCAAAATTCTCGTTTTCAGATCATAAATGTTTTCCTTGAAACTTCAACATTTCATTCTCAATACTGAATCCTAATTTTCAAGCTCAACAAAGAGGATATAATCATTACAATTTTTAGTCTATATCAATTGAGTTCTTATCATTGATCAAGAAATTTTAAATAAATATATATATATAAATCATAACATTTTAGTTTATGATTTAAGATTTATTTATTTATATGATCAGAATGATTTTAAGAATAAAACAAATATTCAACTTTATTTCCATAACGGGGGCTCAGGTTCGCTTATCGAACAATACGAGTGAAAAATACAAGCCCAGCCCATGACTAATCCTAATTTCTACAAATTTTGGACTTACATTACTTTGTGGGCATATAAAATAAATTTTGATAGTTAGTCCACAAAATTTTTTTCTTTGTGTTTTTTTTTTTTTTTTTTTCTCAGGGGAATGAACATTGGGTGTATTTACACCCAAAAAATAACTTACTAAGCTCAATTAAAATTTTAATTTCTATTATATCTTAATGTAAATTTACTAATAAGGATAATACATATTAAACCTTAAAATAAAATATTATTATTTTCATATGGTAGACTCTAATCACTTATACGTAGGGATGTAATCGGTTTGGTATGATTGGTATTTAGGTAAAAAAATTCACCAAACCAATAATGTCGCTTTTATTATTTTGAATACTAATATAGACCGCTGCTCCTATCAAACCGCACTGAACCGGACCGATTACGGTTCGATTTAGTACGGTTTAATCGGTGTAGAACCTTTCAAACTTAAACTACTTTTAAATATAATCACTAATATATATATAAACATTAAATTAGTTATTTGTCTACCATTTCAAATATATCCAATCCATCCATTTAATAAATAATTTCCGATTCTTAGATTAACAAAAATAAAAACAAAAAAAAGTTAAAATATACTAATGTTTCAAGAGTAATGAGTTTAAGATTATATAAAATAAGAGTTTATAAACTTAGGTTATAAAGGT
The DNA here is from genome assembly GCA_036172215.1 of Camellia granthamiana. Classification (NCBI taxonomy): domain Eukaryota; kingdom Viridiplantae; phylum Streptophyta; class Magnoliopsida; order Ericales; family Theaceae; genus Camellia; species Camellia granthamiana. The sequence continues at coordinate 78,807,662 of CM069903.1, forward strand.
GATAAGGTTAATTAATTAAGGTTTAATAATTTATTATACTTATTAATATCATTATATTATTAGATTATAATTATATATATATACACATATATATACATATGTTATATAAATACAATATATATTGAAGCAGTCAGTTTTGGTTTAGTTTGGTACACAAGATGCTTGAATCGATACCAAACCGAAAATCAAAAAAAAATTAAATTTAAAAACCGTACAGACCGATTCTTTTAAAAAACAGACTAAATATAATCAATTTGGTCGATTTTTTCGATTTTTCTTATATCCCTACTTATACGTATTCTTCATATTCAAATGTTTTCATTTTTTCCCCCATGTTTCAATTATTTTATCTTTTTTTTCATCACTCCAAAACTCTAATCCACATCATTATTTCTTATAATATTGTTACTTGCAAATAGAAGAAAGTTTGAACAAAATTAAATAATTGATGAAAATAATAATTAAAGTTATTTTTTAAAGCAACTCATCAAAAAAAACATAAATATTCACATAAATATTAAAAATACAATTCTTGATTTCTATTTTTTTTAACGTAAAAATGAATATTCAACCTGTCTTACGTCAATACTGTTTGGATTTTCAAATCCAAACAAAACAAGCTAGTAGGCTAAACAAGTTGACTTCCTTTCGTCATTCTCCTTTTTCAACTTGGATGTGCTTCTTCTTTAGTAATTGACAGAAGAGGATGACGTGGCTGAGAATGGCTGAGAAGAGGATGTCGTGATTGAGAATGGCTGAGAAGAGAAGAGGAATAGTTTCCTTTAATTGATTTTATATTAAGATTATTATTTGGGTATATCATAAAATTAAAATATTATATTATTTAAGGGTAATTTACGAAAAATAATAAGGCGCATTGAGATGAAATTATATATTTAAATAATTTAATAGAAAGTATCGAAAAATTGAGTGTACTAGTTAATTTTTTAAGTATAAATAGAATTTCCCCATGAACTTTTTATAGGCAAAATTTATTTTACCCCTTATAATTTGAGAAATTTTAAAATTGTACTACTTTATCACCACGATTTGAATACAGGTAGATTGCCGCGTGTGTTTTTGGACTAACAGAGCTGCTGGAGAGCTCTAATTAGAGCACCAGCCGTACAGCTCTAATGAGCTGTCATGAATTTAAAAAAAAAAAAAAAAAAAAAAAACAGTGTAGTAAAAGACAAGAAAAAAGAGAGAAAAAGACAAATTAGAGCTCTTTTAGAGCTTCTTTTTTAGAGGTATGAATCATTTTTCTTTGGACTAATTCACAATCTACTAGTATCTATTAAAAACACTATTTTTCTCTCTCTAATCTATTGTACACCTAATTTTAATGTTAACTAATTAAATCAATTAACTCTAGACTTCCATTTATTTAACCAAATTGCACACACATATATTTATATTTATATAAACAAACATTTACAATGATTCATAGTACTAATTTTGATACTTTAATGTTGTGTTTTGTTGGGGGATTTGATGAGGAATTTGAAAAGGGAAATGAAAAAGGTAAGTGAAATGTAAATAAAATATACCTAAATTTCACATAGTTTCACATACTTTTTTCCTTTTCTTTTTTAAATCTCTCTCCAAATCCCCCAACTAAACACAGTATAATGGAACACTAATGACATGACAAGAAGAAGAAAAAAAAAACAAACAAACAAACAAATCAAGACCAAAATATCACATCACAGTGAGTGAGACCCACTGTCAACTCATCAAAGCTAACTTTAGAACTTAAGAATTAAAACTCCAAACCATTTTTCTTTACATATATCATAGAACAAATTTATATACAATAAGGATGTTAGAGGGTCTCGAGAAGGGAAAAAGGGAGTTGTGGTTGCAACCGGAAAGGGAAAAGAAAGTGGTTCAAGGGCTAGAGAAAGAAGATGGAGTAGTGGCGAGGGTTGATAGGGAAGACGGGAGTTGGCAAGTGAATGGAGGTTAGAGGTAGTGATTTAGAAGAGAAGAGTGAGTGATACTGATGGCTGAAGATAGAATAGAGACTGACAGCAGGGTTGAGTACGAAAAAGGAAGTAATGGTGGTGGTCAACGACAATGGTTTATAGAGGGGTGATTGGGCGGCTAGAGGTGACTAGTTAAGATTAGGTTTTTTAATTTTGACTTTGCTAATTAGGCTTTTGGTTAATAGGGTCATTTATGTCTTTTTGTGTAACTATTTTTTTGAGGGAAAAGAAAAATGGGTAATTCTATTTGTACACACTAATTCTACTCAGTACACACACTTAATGAACACTTTCTCAATACACACATTATAAAAATATAAATTCTCAGTGCACATCTCTATATTTCAATATTATCCTCATTTTCAATTTTAAAACCCTAAGGTTGTTTGGTTTTAATTTTTGAATCAATTTTTTGAAATTTTTATGAGAAAATTTTTGAACTTTTTTGCCCCTAAAAAGATGAAATCATATTGAAATATGAAGTTTTTTTTATTTTATTTATTTTTTAAAACATATTCTAAAACTATATCAAATAGAATCTTTTTTGTTTTTTTTTTTTCATTCATCCACTCATCTTTTACTGTCGTTGCCGTCACTCTCAACCCTCCATCGCCACCACTATCGCCACTTCTAACTCATCCCCCTCCATCCTAGATCTCCACAGTCAATATTGAATGATTCGTGGTGAGAGACTTATGGGAATATATAGTTCATAGCGGAAAGTAACTGTAGCGGATAAGAAAAGTGGCAAGGAGAGGGGATGGCAGATGAGAGAGGTGGCGTTTTACAAATAAGGTTTGAGTAGAAGAAGATAAGGGTATTATGGTATTTTTATTTTAGGATAAAATTGTATTAATGAAAATTTTCATTATGTAAACTGAGTGAAATTAATATGTGAAAATAAAATTACCCAAGAAAAATGGAATCATAATTGCGCAAGAGGCATGTGCAATACACTATTCGTCTATTTGAACAGAAAATCTAATAGTTACAATTTAATACAAAATCACAATAGGTGACCCGTCTATATTTAAATCATAAATAGATAAAGTATTATTAACTCAAACTATAATAAGATAAAGTGAATTTTGCCCATCTTTCATTATTAGTAATGAGATTAACTATTAAAAAAATGCGTCAATGATATTTAAGTGTTTGATGGTTTAGAAATTCGTAATTATTTTTTAATATTAAATGATTAACATTTCTGTAAAAATGTGAAATTTTATAGAAAAAATGAGGAATCAAATTTTTACTTATTTCATAGAATAAATAATTAGAAATCTTTTCTACTACACTCTGTTCTAAACGTTAAAAATCATGAATAAATCAAGATCACATACTTTCTCTCCATTTTTTGGTTATCCAAACTTAGCCTAAAAAACAAGACATTTCTCCCTCATTATAAAGGTTGTATGTGACTAGTAATGGTTGTTGGGTGATTTATTCCTCTCTCATTGTGAGTGTTATTTGTAACTAGTAAGGTTGTCATCGGGCTTGAGCTTAGTGGACTCAATAATTGATTGCTAGGCATATTTTGATGACTTTGTGACTATTATGTACTAATGATCTGTTTGATAATATAATATTTTTTAAATTTGTAATTATTTTTCTATCAATTAAAAAAACCAAAAAAGAAAAACACACACTAAAAAATAAATAAATAAAAAATAATAATAATAATAATAATTAGCCTAGAAAAAGGCAAACGTACGCATGCACTACTAAAAACAAGGCCTTTTGAGTCGGTTTTTTTGAGTCGGCAAATTTTACCGTCACAAAAGGTAGTCTTTTTGAGACGGTACAGAGTTACCGACGCAAATACCATACCTTTTGAGTCGGCACCGTTGGCCGACACAAAAAACTAATATTTGATAGCATTATTTGAGTCGGTAGTATTTACCGACTCAAAAGATAGACTTTTTGCGTCGGTATATACCTTTTGAGTCGGCAAATTTGTGCCGATGCAAAAAATTACATCTTTTTGTGTTGGCAACAGATGCCGTAGCAAAAAATATATTTTATAACCAAGATATATATATTTACTTGATTATATTTAATAAATATATTATATTTAATACTCATTTCGATATTAAAAATAATAGTTAAATTAAAAGAGAATTAGTAATATAAAACTAAAAGTGATTCTAATTATTTTATTTTTATTTTTATTTTTATTTTTATTTGGATAATAAAAATATGTAGAAATAGAATTATACAAAATTTATTTAAAAGATTAAATATAAATATGTTGTGATTGGATTAAGAAGAAAATAGTGTATATAGGCATAAAAAATTTAAATTAAATATGAATATTTTGATAATAAATAATTTAATGTTAAATAAAAAATTAAATATAAATTAATATTAAGACATCAATCAGATCGATAAAAAATAAAAATAAAAATAAAAAAATAAATTTAATTTGTGCGATACATGTAATTAAGCACATTCTGCTTTATTTATTTGTATATCAAGATAATTTTTTCGAATATCATAATAATGAAATTATAATTATGTGTATATATATTTATAGATATACTTTTATATTAATATTGAGTGTATATACTATAAATAATAAATATCTCAATTAATATCTGAAAGAGGTAGAGTGGCGAAGTGGATTTAGTGTGGCGAGTTTGGGTCCGGTCAAAGCTTCCAAATGGTTGTGGGTTCGAAACTTGGGAGGTGCCTATAAGAAAATTATGGGTTAAATTTTTTAAAACATTGAACCACTTTTTGAGTCGGCACGATGCCGTCACAAAAAAATAAAACCTTTTGCGTCGGCAGATTGCCGACTCAAAAACATTTGCGACCCCACCAATTTCGACCCTTGAGTTGCCGTCGAAACGCCGTCGCAAAAACGTTTTTGTGTCGGCAAATGTGCTATTTGCGACGACACTCTGCCGACTCAAAAGGTCCTGTTTTTAGTAGTGATGTGTCAAATTCACAGCATGAGTCGTGGATACCACATAGGGCTCTATGGCACATTGCATGTTCAAATATATAAAGGCACTACAAAACATGTGTACCTACAACGTACCTAACGAGTTTAACCAAAATTGTTTACTCATATAGGTTGCAATTGCATATATTTTAATTTAATCGCAGAATTCTTGGTGCATGTATTTTGCTCCAAAGCTTGTCTTATCTTAGGTACAGTTATTATTACAAGTTGTCCCACTTGAAGAGTAGTTGCGGAGAAAAAATATTTAAAATTGAACACTTGTCCAATTCTCTACTTAAATGTGTCACAAAAGTGATGGGATTTATTGTTTTAACTAATCAAATTTAATTTGAAACATCCACTTAGATTTCTTCCTAGGACAAAATATAATTTCTCCAATGTAAATGTCAGATTCAAAATCCAGTTATATAAAAGGAGGAAGAAATTTACCCAAAAAAACCAAAAAGAAGAGTAGGGCTTAACTAAAACCTAACCCTAACCAATTAGGTATAGTCTAGTTAGCCACTATAACATTTCTAAAAACTTAATCTTAAGGTGGAGGTCATAGATTCAACTCTCTTTAAAGGATGTTGAATTATGAGGTAAGCACTTGATATTTTGCAAGGTAAGGAGGCTAACTCTTATAAGTTTTAATATAATAATTAACAACTGACTTTCGTCCTCTACAAAAATAAATGACAATTGTGATTTAAACTATAAAATTGAATACACATGTGAGTGGATGAGAGGATTAATGATATCCGATTAACTTAATTTTTTACGAGTATGTTTTAGTCGATGTATTCTAAAATGTCAACGATTCGAATCATTGAAACGGGCTCCGAAATAGGCCCATTTGACAACACAACAGTGGCTATTGTGCTCCTCCATTTCCGTCTGAAAGGTCTAATTTTATTAATATTTCCTTAAAAAATTGTGAAAAATAATATCATGACAAATTCATCTATTTTTCAAAGTAGAGACAACAAAAAATGATAGATCTTATGTCGTAGGTTTTTTTTTTTTAATATCAAATTGTTGTCTATAATTTTGTTTGATGTGATTTGTTTAATTTTGAATGTTATTTTTGTTTTAATAAGAATGATAAAATTGAAATAAAAATGTCATTGGGGAGAATTAAACTTTTTGGGGATAAGTTATGAAACATGAGTTAATTGTTGAAATTTGATAGGACTCACTAATATTAATAGTGAAGTAGGAATTCTTGATAATTTTTTATTTTTAGGGCAAATTACAAAAAAAAAAAATTATAAAAAAAAAAACTCAGGGTTTCGCATGTTTTTCAATTTAAATACCAGGGTTTCAATTTTGATAAATTAAACCCAGGAGTTTTCCATGTTTCAATGTGAACCCTCGAGTCCAAATTCATTTGATTGAACTAATGGAATCTGAACAAAATTCTTAAATTCAAACACACATATTCAAGCACTTGTATCTCCCTTGTCATAATTCCGTTTCGCCTCATTTTTGCATTGTTGGATTCACATCATGGCTTTATTTTCATTTCACCCCCATGTGCCTTGTTCCACATCTTTTTGCATGCCATCAAAGCTCCAAACATTGGCCAAAAATAAAATTTTTCTCTCTCTTTCTCTCTCTCTCTCTTTTTTTTTTTTCTTTTCCTCTATCTTTTATCTCCATGCTTTTTCATTCCTACTTCCTTTCCACAATTATTCTCTTTTTTTGCTTTTCCTTCATGGCCCTTCCATCGAGCTCATGGTGGCCACCGAATCTCTAAAGGTGGCGGTGTCGTCGAGTATATGAATGTATATGACTTACAAGAACGGAAAGAAACATAAGAGTAGCCACAGGGCCATGAAGGAAGTGGAAAATAGAGAATAATTGTGGAAAGGAATGAGGAAAGAAGAAGCATGAGAGAGAGAGAGAGAGAAATCTTATTTTTAGCTAACTTGCGGTGCTCCAACAACACGTTAAAAGAGGTGGAACAATGTGTATGAGGGGTGGAATGAAAATTAGGCCATGAGTTAAATCTAATGACGGGAAAATGACGTGAAACGGAGTTACGACAAGAGAGATACAAGTACGTGAACATGTGTGCTTGAATCTGAAAATTTTTGCCCAAAGAGAGAAAAATCTTATTTTTTGCCAACTTTCAGAGCTTTGACGGCATGCAAAAAGAGGTAGAATAAAGCGTATGAGGGGTGGAATGAAAACTAAGCCTTGAGGTGAATCTAACAACGCAAAAATGAAGCGAAATGTAGTTACGAGAAATGAGATACAAGTGCTTAAACATGTGTGTTTGAATCTGATAATTTTACCCAAATTCTGTTAATTCAACAGATTAAATTAAAAAACACACGAAATCCTGTGGTTTTTTTTTTTTTTTCTTTTTTTGGTAATTTGCCCTTATTTTTATTAGGAACAATTGCAATAAAATGGTATAGATGCAAAATAATTGCAAATAGATTGAAGTATAAGACTTAGTTGCGCAATCTAATGCGTAAATTGTTTGAACTTTCATGATATTATAATTTTTTTTATCAACAAAAATAATAAACTTTATTAAAAGGACTTTTCTTAAGTGTGCAACCCTCAAGGTTGCACACCATGTGCCACTTACACAAAAAGTGTAAGTGGAAGGTGAAAACAAAAAGTAAGACTGAACACAGAAAGGCGTAAGTATAAGGCGTAAGTTGCACACCATAACAGTACCCTTATTAAAAAGATTGAAGTATAATCATTTTGTACTTTAATCTTTTGAAGTACATTACAATTATTTTGCGTTGATGTCTTTTTTTGCAATTCTCCCTTTTTATTATCCACATTTTTACCCATTTAAAACGAGGTAATGAAACCATTATAGTGAATGAATTTTGTTAACAAGTTTGTTTCGGGGGCATGTCAATTTTTTTTTAAAAAAAGTATTATATATTCTAAGTGTGAGTTGCAGAACATTAATTGATACAGCACTGCTGGAGAGTTCTAGTAAAGCTGCTCTAATAGCAGCTCTACTGAGCTGGCATGCTTTAAAAAAAAAAAAAAAAAAAACAACAACAACAACAACAACAACAGAAAAAGACAAAACAATGGGCACAAAAAGACAATTTAATGCTAATTTAGAGCCACTTTTTTAGAGCTCTCAAGCAATTTTCTAATTGATATCACACGTAACAAATTTTACCTGTGGACACGTAGGACTTGTTTAATAATATTTATATTTATAATTTTTGAAAATTGTAAAAGAAACTTAATTGATTTTTATTTTCATTTTTAAAAAATTGTATACAGTTTAAAAAATTTAAAAACAAAAAAAATGATTTCTCTTGTTTAATTTTTTCTTCTTTTTTTTCATTTTGTTCTCTTTTTTCAACTACTACGCATTTCTCATCACTATCACCGGCCACCATTGCTAAGTACCTCCTCCACTAACCACCTCCAACCACCACCTCCATCGACTACTATGTCATGTCGCCGCTAACCACCTTCTACTGGCAGTAACTACCTTCAACCATCAACTTAGGCCAACAATCTCCAATCGTCAATAGCTATTTTTGGTCACCACTTCTCATGGTTGACAACCTCCACCAGCTACTGCCAGCCATTTCCCACTGGTAGCAACCACTTTTCACTGGTGGCAATCATTTTCAGTCACCATCTCCAATGATTGATAACCACTTTCAACCACCATCTCATAATGTTGATAACCACCTTGTTTTCAAAATAAAATTTTAAATTACTTGGCTACTAAATATTTTATGACAAATTACCCATAAGTCCTTTTTGAAAAGTGTGTATTCTATTTAATCTCAAAACATTTTAGATAGACTCAAAAGTCTTATACCCATTTATCTTCTCCTCTTTCCCCACACCTTACTTCTTCTCTTTAACTCTCTTTTTCTGATATTGGCGATGATGACCACTACGATCACAACCACGCCTTCCTTAATTTCTTTCGTTTTTTAATCTATTGTCACTGGTGACCAGCGACCGGCGACCACTATTGATTGGAGTTCACGAGAAACCACGGAGCACCAACTCCTTACTTCATACTCACCGACAGCGAAATAGATGAATTTTTTATGAAGAAGATGAGTAGATCTACTCAGATCTAAGTATATTTGCGTTAGATCCAGCTAGATCTAAACCAAAAAATAGTTATCGAAGTAAAAACATATCTCTATATCTGTCTCTTTCCTTTGATCTCTCAGTTTTAATACTTTTTCCATACTACACACTTTTGTTTTCCTGTTATAATGGAGGAAATTTTTAAATTCTAAACAAATTGTAAAATTTTATAGTTTCAGTTTTTTTTTTTTTTTTTTTTTTTGGTGAAATGAATCATTCTTTAGAACTGTAAAATTTTACAGTTTCATAACTTTCTTTAGAACTGTAAAATTTTACAGTTTCATAACATGTTTTTCAGTTTGATTAATAAGGATAATACTTAATAGAATTACACTTTGAAACTATAACAATTTACAGTTTCAAAACTTATTTTTCAATTTGATTAATATTGAAAATTATTTGCTTAAACCCTGGAAAAATTGAAAATAACATATGTTTTTTTTCATTGTTGTTTTTTTGTTGTTCTTAGGTTTTTTCTTCTTTCAATTTATTAATATTTAGCATATTTTGCTATATTTTTCACTTTAATTTCTCAATTTATTATTATTATTTTTTTAATAATATTCTAGACATTCCGGTGAGTTTCCGGTAATATTCTTGAGGTCCAGCGAACATTCTAGACATTCCGACGACTTCCAGTGATGTTCAATACATTTCGGCGAATTTTTGATGATATTCCGGCAACTTTCCAATGATGTTGAACATTCTGACTAGTCTCCGATGATCGTCTAACGGAAGTTTGGCAGTGGTGAGATGTAACAGCATCTTTAAAGTTTTTGTTTAAAAAAAATGAGATTTTTCAATAACAATTAAAAATATATAGGATTAATTGGCGCAAATGTTTTGTTTTGGAATTAGATGAATTTTGAATTTGTATAAGGAACTTATCAGTAAGTTCCCTAATATTTTCTTTTATTCAAATTAGACATAAGCATATTTAATATTTTTTATAACCTAAAAATAATAAGCTGTAAATCTTACCGAGCCATACCATAACATTTATGGCCAGCTGTGTTGCCATTCCAAACCCTAATGAGAAGAGGGCTTACTTCAAACTGAAAAAAGTTGGATCCAGCAGTATTACACCACAAAAGCAACCATTATAAAGCTGTAAAAGAGTCTCTCTTCTTCTTTCTTTCTCCTTTTTTTTCTTTTTTTTTTTTTCTTTTTCTTTTTTGTCATAATAAGAGTAGTTTGGACCATATAAGGCCGCCAAACTTGATTTTTGTTGTGGTATCTATCTATCTCCTAGCTAGCCTCCACTCAAATCCAAGTGCTACACATTTATATAGTAATACAAAATATATATATATATCCACTCCACTTGGCGCATATGAGTTGGCAAAAAAATTATTTCACATATAAATGCACCCAAACACGACTCAACAACATTATAGCGACATGACATACAAAGGATCAAAGTCATTTATAACTAGATAATTATATACTCAGTGGTGCTAGGATCCCAGGACCCCAGTAGGCCAAAAAAAAAATTTTTTTTTTTTTTTTTTCTTCCAATCACGCGGTGCCACGTGACACTAGAGGTCACTAGGGTGGGAGTCCGAAGCTTTATTCTTATATACTAGTTATGCCCTAAAATACATTGGTTCTTGCGCACACCAAGCCGAGACATTTTGGTGATGAAAAATGATATATAAATTTATTTTTTAGATTTAATAATATGTAAATGATATAATTGATTGATAATTAAGAAAGATATGAGAAAGAATATTATCTTAAATATTTTAATTAATTATCATATTACTAAATTTGAAAATTGAATCTATTTTTTATGCTTGAATAACAATATTTTTTTGTAATATATAATGGTGGTCATAATACTTGTATTTTGGATGTTCCACAATATAATAGTATTTCTTTGCTTCACCATTTCCATTGAACATAAACAGTTTAATAAGTTGTTTTGAAATTTTTAAAAATTATTTTAGTACAAAATTAAGAGGATTAGTTTTTTTGAATTTTTCATAATTCATGTTTCTAAAAACACAAAATCTAAAACATAACAAGACAGACTCTTAGGGATTCTTTGTCAACTTTTTGTTTTTTGGTTTTTGTTTTTATTTTCAGTTTAAACTTGTTTGATAGATTGTTTATATTTTCAAAAAATGGAATTGATTTAAAATTTTCAATATTTTTGTAAATGAAAAAAATTGTTTTAACTTGTTTTCAAAATAAGAATTCACCCACTATTCTCTCCCTCACCATTTGCGATCACCATCCACTATCAATTGTCAGCTGGCGACATCTGATCACCATCCACTATCAATTGTCAGCTGGCGACATCTGACGAATCCCTGATGAGTTTCGAGCCACCTTTTGATGACTCATCAAGAGCTGACCGATTACTACTGTGACCTTCAACCACCTTTTGATGGCCCTTCGGTCATTTTGTCACTTCTAATGCCTCTGAACACCAACTTTAATTATCACATATATTCACCTTTCAATATCATTCATCATAATTGATTACTCACTAAACATATTTATTTATTTTTGCATTCGTTTATTTTCAAATCATTTTGTACACCAAGCACAAGTTTTTTGCTTTTATTTTTTACATACAATTCCAAACGCAACCCTCAGTGTCGTGGACAGCTTAATCCAACTGACTAACCCTACTAAGGAAATCAATCATTATGTTGAGGAAATTTCCTATTTTCAGCTATTTGTGGTTCAATTCCAAGCGTACCCTTACGAGACAGGAGGCTCATTGATAGTCCCGCGGACCATTTGACAAATTTTATTTTATGTGTTTTTTCTACCCATGCTATGTTACAATATTTTTCTCAGCAACCAAGCAAACATGGCAACATCAAAGACGTGGACAAAAACCAAAAGCTGGTATGGGCTAGTCATCATAAACTCGGCCTCTGTAACCGTCGCCTATGTAACCATCATCATAAATGTGTTTTTGTACTATTATCCATCTAAAGAGGCAACGCAGAGTTTGATGTTAACGTAATTTTGAAACGATATATCACTTTCTTCTATATAAAATAATAATAAATTATATGTATAAATACAACATTTATATATCAATTTACAATGATTGGAGCTAGAGGGAAAGATTGTCCAAAGCCCCTGTTTCTTGAATTTGGCCAAGTTTGGCATGAATTTTTTTTTGGTTATTTTAATCACAAAAAATAAAATAGATTAAAAAATTAATAAGATAAAATATCACATCTAAATCATAATCATTTTATTTTTTCTCTCATAAAGGTTAAAAAAATCCAAAAGCCTATTATAAATGAGACTTTTTAACCTCATGTTAAAATAGCTAAAAAATTAAAAAAACCAACCCACATCTCAAATGAAGGCTTAACAACTTCATTGTACACAAAAATTGCATGCGCTCATAGTCTAATATATAATTATATACAGGGTCTTGTTAACGTTTACAGTAAGATACATGATAAATACAAAATTTTTCGTTGTGTGAAATTATATATTTCGTTGAGGATCTCAATTTTAATAAATAAAAACAAATAAAAAAATAAACTAGGATATCTGTTTTATACTAGGCATAAAAGTAAAAATATTTTTAGTAAGGCCTCGTTTGGAAATAGGCTTTTTTAATAATTTTTTTGACACTTTAACTAAAATATGATGTAAAAAAATTAGTATGTTTGAGATGATTTTTTAGTTTTTTATAAAAAAAAATGTGTAAAAATTAAAAAAAAAAAAGAAAATCTTTGGTTGCGTTTGGTTGTGTTTTGTAAATGTGATTTGAGAGTATGAGTTGTATTTTGAGTTTTTGTGTTATAGAATTATGATTTGAGTGTAGAAAATTTGTTTGGTAAAGAGTTTTGAAAATAGTTTTGGAAAGGAGGTTTGATTTAAGTGGGGAATTGTTGATGTGATATTTGATATGTGATACAAAAATGTATAACTCATAACTAAACATACAACTCAAAATTATTTTAAAGCATATAAAAAATTAAAAAAATTTCATTCCATATTTTTCCCGATTATGTAAATCAATTGCAAAAAAAAAAAAAAAAAAAAAATCTGGAATTCAGCAGGACATCCGGGTGGACGTCCCCGAGGACATCCGGGTGGTCTTCCGGGTGGACATCCTCAGGCCAAATTTTGACACAAAACGTGGCTGTGTATCAGAGTTCTCTGCAGAGAGTGTAGAAAATTGATTTAAAAATCATAACCAAACATCATATTCCAACATACGCGTAGAAAATTGATTACAAATTACAACCAAACAGAGCCTTTGACTTTTTATATAAGTTATTGACTTTTTAATTTTTTTAGTGACTTTTTAACTTTTTTACTAAAATCACCGCTTATCACATGAGATCTACGTATCAATTAATCAAAAAGACTCCAATTAAGGTGCAAAATTTCTTCTTCGGTCAACCTATATCTATACTATTTATTAAGTGAAACCCAATTTTCTCCTGAAACTTTTACCATCCGTAAATTAGATAATAAAAAAAATAAATTAGAAAAATCCTACGCCTACACGTACTGCAGTTCCCTCACTTAACTGCCCAATTACATTTTTTTTTTAAAATACTTCTTCCTTACACTTGCACGTTTTCTCTCAATTTCTAGCTTTACTTTCATTTTAGTGTTCCACACCTACACGTCCCTCATTTAATAGCCCCAATTAGTCCTCTTCTTTCGCTTTTTTTTTTTTTTTTTTTTTTTTTTTTTTTTTTTTTTTGTTGTTGTTAAAGTTCTTATTCCCTACACCTACACCTACACCTTCTCTCTCAATTTTCAGGTTTTCTTTCATTTTATTCAAGGGTTTTCTTCCCATCAAATCATTGACACGTTTGATTATTTCTGTTGTCTTTTCCCTTTTAAAGTTGCTCACTTTAATTTTTCATCAAACTATTTGTTTTTGTTTTTGAACTCAACCATTTTGTTAATTTTAGAAGCGATTGTTCTTCACGTAAAAGTATAAAAATAAATGGAATTGTTTCAGACCCCCACTGGGGTGACCCCAGGACTCCAGTGGGGTCTGATTGGCCAACAAAAAAATATATATATATATATTTTTTTATTCCAATAATCAATCCCCACGTGGTGTGAGGGTGGGAGGCAAGTGGGGGTTCCAATCACGGTTCAAAAATAAGTATTATTAGGTATTTTTTTATGCAATTTATTTTTATGTTATTGGTATGTAAAAACTAATTGAGTACTATAAAAAAAAAATTAAAAAAATTAAAAAATTCTTCCTCTAGTTCTCTCTCAATTTCTTTTTAACTAAAACTCTCTTCTTCATTTTTTCTCAATTTTTTTTTTAAAATTTTATTACTTTATTATGATCTATCATAAAAATTGTGATGAACCAATTTTCCTTCTCTTTTTTTATTTGTTTGAAATATGTAAAACATTGGTGGATTAATGCAGGGTTCTTTAATTGATTTTTTTTTTTTTTTTGAAAAAAATTTCAATTGAAGATATTGTAAAATATATATATGATAGGTGACGAAGATAATTTCAAAGTTTTATTAAATAAAATAAAATAAAAGGATATTCCAAAATATTTATAAATTAAAGATAAAAAAGAAATAAAATACGTATGAGATAATAAAAAATAAAAAATAAAAACTCTGAAAGATAGCAAAAAGATATAAGAACTTCAGAAATTATATATGAATAGAAAATAATTTTAAATTTGATTAAGTTAAAAAAATTAATACCAAGTCATCTATAATAAGGAGACTTTGGAAGATTTTAAAATTAAAAATATAAAATAGATAAATCACTTATATGATTATGTATAAGTAACTGACAATTTTAAATTTGTTTGTTATAGCTGATAAGATTCAATTTATTTGTTTATTTTGTATGTTTATTAATTAGCCATTTAGATCTAATAACTTCTCAAGGGGTTGTCTAACAACACTGCCCTTCTTTTACGGTAAGTGTGCTATCAGTGTTTATTTATTTATTTTTTACATAAATTCTATAATTGTTTAGTAAAAAAAAATTATATATATATATTTTAGTGTCAAAATACATCTTAGTGATTGTTCATTTTTTATTTTTTTATTTTTGTATAAATTGTGTAATTGTTTAAGAAAAAAATAAAGAAAAATTGGTGGCATGTCTCATCTACTTTGACCATACATGTTTTATGAGTGTTTTGTTTACATTCATTTTGTTGATTACATTAAAATATATATATATATATTTCGTGTATAAATTCTGTAATTCTTGAATAAAAAATTCACATTTCTATTTTGTTGATCATGTTGATTGAAAAAATAGCAAAAAAAAATATATATATATATATGTATATACATTATGATGTAGATTTTAGGCTCATATTTTTATGAAAAACTTTTTCATTTTTCCCACCATATAAAAATTCAATCTAAATTACAAATTATCACTCTTAGTAATTTTTTTGATATAAATTCAATTTTAAAAAAATAGAATTAATAGGTTCATTATTATTATAAAAAAAAGTTTAAAAAAATGTTGTGATTAAGTAATTGCTTTCTTTATGGTTAACCAAATTAAAATGTCTTAAAATCAAAATACTCCAACTAAATCATATAATATTTTATTATTATTATTATTATTTTACAAGTTGCTTTGCGACTTTGTGATGTTCAAAACTAATAACTTCTCCAGCAGTTGTCTAATAACACCAACCTTCTTTTACTGCAAGTGTTCTATTAGTGTTTGTTTATTTATTTATTTATTTTAGTATAAATTTTATAATTGTATAGTAGAAAAAAATGGTATTTATTTATTATTTATTATTTATTTTTTTATTTATACTATCTATCTATACTATTATATAAAATGAGTCCTTAACTTGATTTTTTAAAACTTTTGCCATGTGACATTTAGATAGGGGCTCAATAAACTAATTATAACCAATCACTTCTACATTCTTTACTTTCTCATGTTTGTCTCCCAAATTGCTGTACAGTTCCAAAAATCACTTCTTATTTTGTGTATTGGTGGAATCTAGGAGTGAAATTTCTATTTGTAAAAATTTGCTGGGAGTTTTCTATGTTGTGTTTGAGGATGAGATAAGCAAATAAATAATAAAAAAATTATAAATAATAAGAAAGGCACCAAAAGATATTTTAAAAAAAATATTTAATTTTTTTTCATGAAAAGATAAGGAAGACACCAAAAGATATGTATAACAAAAATATTAGGATTGTTCCTAAAAAAATTGAAAAATGAAATCACAAAAATAATTGAAGACAAATCAAAATTTTAAATTTGTTTGTTATAACTTATAAGGTTCAATTTATTTGTTTATTTTTTATATTTATTGATTAATAGTTTATTATTTGTAGACAATAATAAGATTCTAAAAAATATTAAATTAAAAGAGAGAGAGAGAGAGCGAGGATACCTTACAGAATTATGTACGGATATAATTTGAAATTTGGTTAAGCAAATAAAATTTAAAAAAATTATAAATAATAAAGAGGACATCAAAAGATATTAAAATTAAAAATAAATATTACAAATTTTTTTGAGTTACACATGCATTGCATGTGTCCCACCCCTAATATATATATATATATAATGTCAATTTGAATAAAATTATATATATATATATATGTAATATTAAAAAAAATAGTGGCTTAGGTTAGGTTACGGACTCCAATTAAGCTGAGCACCAGGCCTAAACTAGTACATATGAATGTATATTGAACTTGGCATGTATGTGTAGAGAGAGAATGCCATTTTTTCCAAAGACATTGGACCTTGATATTCATATAGAGTAATGTTAAAAAAATTTAAAGATTTATTAAAATTTTTAATATTTCTAATCAGTGTGTTTAGTTTGAGTTTTCCGGATTAAGTTTTTTGAAAATTGAGTTTTTTTGTTTTCGTATTCTTTTGTTTTTAGTAAATATTTTTTAAATTTTAAACATTTTTTTTACTTTTTTAGATGCACCTTAGTTAGAGGTATCTAAAAAGTTAAAAATTTGTGAAAAAATATTTTAAAAAATTAATAAATACATAGAAATACAAAAAATATACTGAATTCTTGTATTTTTTTTTGTATTTTTGGTATTTAGTGAATTTTTAAAAGATTTTTTTTATAATTTTTTTACTTTTTAGGTGTATTTATGTTAGGTGTGTTTAAAAAGTAAAAAAATTGCTTAAAATATTAAAAAAATTCAGTAAAAACAAAAAAATACAGAAAATAAAAAAGTAAAATTTTTTGAAAAGTGTTTTGAAAAACTGGTAATCAAGCACAGTGAATATTTTTTATTCATATATTCAAACAATTGGGGGGACCAATTTTTACGGAAAGCGAGATTCGAAGAGGGGTACGTGTATTATATATTTGGGGGGACCAATTTTAACGGAAAGCGAGATTCGAAGAGGGGTACATGTATAATATAATCATACCGCCGTGTATACATCGTGGCAACAGCCTTTCTCTCACAACAGCACATCCATTTCGTTTTCAACATTTGCCAGCTGGTTTTTGTTCTTTTTGTTTGAAAGTTATGGTAGTGAGCCTAGATAAATTATTAAATTTTTTACATAGGTATGAAACTTATACAAAATTTATGCATATGTGATTTGTATAGATGTTAAACCCATAACATTTTCTTTTGTTTGGTTAAGCCAGCCACCCAACTCAACCTCAGCCCCAAAAGCTTCTTTTTCAGTTTTTCTCTTCCACACACACACAGCCTTGTACATGTACATGCTGCATTCTTGCTTTTCACGCTTTCAAATATATTTAGGCCTCATTTAATAACTAAAAAATTAAAGTCATTAAAAAAATTAAAAAATTAACAATTTATATAAAAAAATTAAAATTTTCTTTTTTTCTCTACTTTTTATACATCTTTTCGTAAAAAATCAAAAAGTCATCACAAACATATTAGTTTTATTTACATCATATTTTAACCAAAAATTTAAAAAGTTACTAAAAAAACTTATTCCCAAACAAGGCCTTAGGTTTCGTTTTGTAACTCAGTGTTTTTAGTGTAAAAATTAAAAAATTATTAAAAAATTAAAAAGCTAACAACTTATATTAAAAAGTCAAAACAAAAATGAATTCTATATTTTTTCAAAAAAAATTAATAAGCCATTTCAAACATACAAATTTTTTTATCTCATATTTTAATCAAAAAATTAAAAAGTTATTAAAATAGTATGTTTTCAAACGAGGTCTTTGGTGGTCTTTCAATCATAAATTTGGAAAAAGATTTGAAAAAGAAAATATATATATATATAAGCACATATGAATAAAATATAATTATTTTTCATATATATATTTTTAGACAAATTACAATAATAGTCTCTATAGTGTAGAGCTTGTATTACTTTGGTTCATAACTTTTCAATTATAATACATTTGATTATGAATTTTAAATCTCATTCCAAAAAAGATAATTGAAAACTCTGTTTCTCCATTTGAAGGACAAAGTAGTCATCATACAAGTTATTTTGTATTGGTTAATTAATATGTTGTTTGGAATATAATGTCCATTTTTTTATGAATAATGTTGGAACTTTTTTTGTTATAAAATTCTGTTTGGTTTAGTTTTTAGAATCTATTTTTTTTTTAAATATATATATACATTCTAAAAAACAAAAAATTAAATTGGGGAGAAAAATAAAATATACATCATTTTTATATAATTTTATCTTTTGAGATGGTAGAAATGATTTTTTTAAATAATTTTTTTATATTTATTTTCATTAAATTAATTTTTATTTTTTTAAAAGTCAAACATTTTCATATCATTACTAAATCAATCAATTAAATCAAAAAATCAAAAATTAAAAACATTTTATATATTAAGGTGTCGTTCGGTAAACTTGGCTTTTTGACTTTTTTGACTTTTTTAGCTTAGGACTTTTTTGTTCATTTGGTTTTCTTGTTTGGCTTTTTGGGCTTTTTTGCATTGGAATGACAAATATGCCCTCTACTTGGAAATGATGCTTTTTTTACTTTTTGTTTGTATATGGGTCAATTTTGGTAATTTTGCATCAAAAATCAAGTGTTTTGTCATTTTGTGATTTTGTGACTTTTTTTTTGTCCTTATGTACTTATATAGTCCCAACGTGTTTACCAAACGAAGGCTAAATATATCGATTATTTCAGAGTCAAATGTATCACCATTGAAAGGTCATTAACCAAAGTGACATAACCACCTAACTATAGGGACCGCTAATGTAATTCACATTTTTTTTCTTTTCATTTCTAAATCTCTACCTATATTTGTGAACCAAATACAATCTTATGATTGTTTTGAAAATTATCTATTTTAATTGATTTTTTGACTTTCTACAACAGTAATAATAATTAACTTTTTTATAATGATATTTTGACTTTTTAACTAAAATTGATAATTGTAAAAACAAACCTTAATATTAGTAGTTGTAATTTTCACTAGGAGTGTTCAACGGATATTCAAATTTGCCTAAACCGACCGAACCGAACTGAACCAAATCGATTCATCGCATTTTGGACGAATGCGTGATAACAAGCGGATGGTTGTGGATTGATTTTTTCCAATCTGTCTAGTTTTGAATGGATGGCGGATTTGAGATTCCTTTGCCACAACTGAACAACCAAACTGCGAGCACTCCTAATAATTTGCAAAATTTTGTGTTTTCAATTTGTTTAGATATTCTATTTTTGTTTTCAATTGAAAATGAGTTTAAATATTTTGTTATGTTTTCAATTTGAAAATCATTTTATCAAATGGCAAGTGTTGATATTTGATATTTTTGTGTGAAAAATATAAGACTTAATTTTGTCATTTAAAAAAAATAATCAAATTAAATAGTTTTTTAATAAAAAAAATAGTAATGAAATAGTTTTAATAATGCATGATTTTCTTATATGTATTTATTATTGGTATTTGACAATTTACTTGATAATCTTTTGATTATGTTGAGTTGGATTGTTATCCCAAAAAAAATGTTAACAAGTTAGTGTATTATATTGAAAATTTGTAAAAATTTAAACCGCCAAACCGATTCTCATCTATCCGCAATCCGCCAATCCGTTAAATCTACATCCGCCAATCCAACGGACAGATGCGAATTAATTTTTTTCAACCCGCCAATCCAGTGAATGGATAACAAATTAAAAATTCTCCGACCGAAACCGAACCACAAACATCCCTAATTTTTACAGAGTCACACCCTCCTACACCAAAGACGTTACAGTACAATCAATACATTCACTTCACTTCCCTTGATGTTTAAATAAAATACAAAAAGTGTTATAATTTTAATATAATTATATTGAGTTCCATTAAAATTTGAATTCATATAACACTTAACTCTATGTTTAGTAAAAAAAATTATTAGTTATATGAATAAAAAAATAAAAAATAATAATATTATCTTATTTACACCAAAATATATATTTGTCTTATTTATTCTTGTGTCTTCACTCTATTTATATTAATTTCAATCGTTTTAATTTTACTAAAAGGAAGGATAATTTAATTATATTAAAATTATTTTTTTGGGGGGGAGGAAGGGGGAGGGGGTCCAAACCTCAAAAGAGATTGATTTGTTGGTAAGAAGTCCATATCTATGAAAAGATACGATATTAGGTCCAATGATTAATTTTTTTGGTTGGACTCCTTGGAATGTTGGCCAAAATATTGGCAACAACTGGTGGTGGTAGTAAAGTAAACAAATAGATTACATTAGACAAATAGTTGACATATGTATAACTACATGATATTTGAACAAATGGGTGAGCATACAAGTGATACGTATACAAATAGATGATAATAAAATAAATAGGTGATATTTCGACAAATAAACAAGTATATAAAATTTGGACAGATAGGCGTCATTTTAAGTAAATAGATATCCTTTTAGTTTCAAAAGATTAAAATTTGGTCCTATTAATTCAAAAAAATTCAAAAATGAACCTATGTCTTCAAAATTTATTTATTTTTATTTGTAAAAGAAAATGGATTTTATTGATGAATCACAAGCATATAAATATAACAAAAAAATCAATAAATTGAGACAAGTGCAAAGAATAGTATCATATCATAATATAATTATTCCAACTAAATTAGTACTGAAATACATAATTAATCATATGTTAGCAGTATACTGAGTTTGGTGAGTGACCAAACACAACAAGGAGTAAGAAAAAACATGACAAAGAGATTAATATAATTTCTTTTAATTGCTTTTCTATTTGATGTTTTTTGGGTTGATTGTAATGAACTTTTTACTGATCAAAGAGGCTATGTCATGGGAGACAGACAAGTTGGTTTGCATGTTTGATGCTTGTGCTCAAAGGGGTGCACGGGGAGATTGTGCAATCACTTAAGATAGATTTGACAAGACTTCACGAGATAAAAAAAAGGCCTATTGCCTTCCAGTCTAGGAATTAGCTTTTTCCTCACGCTTAAAAAACTTTTCAAAATGATCTCATGATAAGTGTATCGAAACTGTGACCGAACGATGGAAAAAATTTAAGATGATTTTCGAATTTTTTTGTCATAATATCTAGAATTACTGTTTAACTTTTGTTCATGTGGTGGAACTTTTCACTTTACTCTCCACATGACAATTTTTTTGTTTCTTGTTTGGTAGAATTTGGCTTCACTCTATTTTGTCATGATCATCTTTTCTTAACTAGTGCTTGCAGTCACCAATCTCGATTTAGATTACTTTAGATAAAGACAAGTAAAACCCGGGATTTCCAGATCACAATGCTAACGAACCGACTTGAGATCTTATCATCAAATTTGAAAAGCCAACCAAATGTTGGTTCCCAAATAAATTTTACTAGTGATTATTAATGGCATGAAGTTTACTTTGGAAGGGAAAAAAAAAAAAAAAATCAAACTACTGTGCAGTGTATAATGTATTGCTCTTATTTAATGAAATTGTGTAATGAAAGATAAAGGACTTAGCCGACTAAAGTTGGCTTATAGATTGAATTCACCGATTCTATGACTATACTCTTATTGATTTGATAATACCATGCCAATTGATAAGTTTGTAGTTGCTACTTAAAATTGAATTAATGTCAAGGCAATACTAGTTCTTGTCAAAATATGATTTTAGATTATAATCAAATAATTGTACTCAATGTTAGGAAAAATTATTTAGTGATTTAGAATTGATAATGCAGTTTGGTCGGTAGGATTTGGGTCAGACGTATCCAGGTACTCCGTCTTTCGTCTTCTCAATTGTACCTGCAAAAAGTCTAGTAGGATGGTTCCGAAATGGGGTGGTTCGTTCATGTGGAACCTCCGACAATCAAGTTAGATACGGATGAGATCGGAATAAGAGTTTTTAGAGAAGATCAAGAGTAGTAAAAGAAAGTGAGATAGATAGATCCCTTTGTCCCCTTCAGTGCTCTTCCATATATCACCTACTAATCATCCTCTTGTCCTTTCCAGTTGTCTCGTTGGCCGAAAGTCTATAGTCTACTTATCGTCAATCATGGTGGTCTCACCATGCCTTGGAGCAAAAGGTTTTGTTGCATTTAATGCCATAGCAGCCTCATTTAATGCTTGGTGTATGCGTACAATAATTCTGCAAGATCTTTGTCTGTCATGTAACTAACCCCCTACCTGACACATATCTAACCGGTGTGTAGGCTTGATTATTGTGAGTTTCCTATGGGCTTGGCGTCGAGCATCCTTACTGAGTCTCAACCAAGTGACTATTTGAGTAACTAAAAACAACCGTAGGTTGGGTCTTCTTGGACTATATGTCCATCAAGAATTAATATCACCATATTAATTTTGATTCTAACTAATTATAATGGATAAAAATCAATAGAGTGGGTGTTTGGGAAGTTGTTATTTTAGTAGGTTTTTTTAAATTTTTGATTATTTTTGGAGGAAAAATTTTTTATATTTGAGAAGATAGTTAAATTTTTTTGTAGTTAAATGTGATGTTTATAAGAGAAAAAGTGAAATGATTATGAGTTTAATGTGATATTTTGTCTGAATTTATTTTTTTTTAATTTTTTAACCTATTTTATCTTTTAACAAAAAAACTAACCAAAAAAAAAAACCCCTCACAAACACCACCAGAATGAGACATGAAATCTCACTCTTGGAAAAGACATGTAAAAATAAATAAAGTTTCTCTGTTACTTATTTGTGTAGTCAATAAATAATATTAATAATTCAATTGAAGATACTCTTGTATGTTGGACAATATATAGGGGATTAATCAATTGTGTAGTGTTGTGACCAAAAAAATGAACAGAACATGGAAAATCATATAATTTTCAAATGATGAGCCAGTATAGAAATGGCACGTGCAGAGGTGAAAAGGATGGGGGAAAAAGGTTAAATATTTTAATAAATTAAGGTGCAGAAATTCAACAATCATGACCATTGTCGGGAATGAAGGGTTGCAATGCACTTGGATCAACTCCCGTCGGCACTACACTACGAAATTCACCGTCTTCGCAGATTGCATGCACCCCACTCACCCTAGACCCCCACCATAACATGCCACATCATGCCCAACTTTATTCGTTTTTTATTATATTAGATAAGATAAATTAAAATGGGGAAATTTTCATTTTATATATAATCACATCAAAATAATTTTTATCTTAAATGTTAAAAAAAAATTAAATTAAATTTTAAATTAATGTAACAATCGTAATTTGTTAATTTTAAGTTTTAATGATAATTAGTCTTATGCATTGAAATAGAAATTTACAAAATGATTTTTTAAATATTTATGATAACCATTTATATCTTGTGGAATGTTACAAACTTATATAATAATAACAGTAATGTTACGGATCCAGATATAAAAATTTAGAAATTATTTAAAATTTCACATCAATGGCTCATATTTATTTCATTTGTAAATCCCATATTTCATTAATTCAATTGCCACCATCCAAACCCAATTTTGGGTACATTTGAAGTCTCAAACTCTAGAACCATAGCTTTTTTGTGATAATAATAATAATAAAAGCTTTTACAGATGTAGTGTCGTAGTACTGCTTTCATTTTATTTATTTATTTTTAAGTACAAAATAAGATATTAACAAGTTAATAATTGAATTATAAGATAGACAGTACCTTTCTATAAACTCGAACTTGAGATCTTGATACTTAAATGTCTTGAGTAACAACTGAGTCCAATACTACTTGCATCTTGATATAGCGTGAATATTCATGACAAATACTACATTATCAACATTGCATTCTATTTTTTTTAATAAGAATTATCTCGTGTCAATCTTATTCATGTAGTTTAAATTGTATTAACTTTGACATTTAATATTTCATAATATGTCAATTTATTTTAATCGATGACATCTGTTTAAAAAAAAAAAAAAACATAAATCAAGGATATTTAATATAGAATGACCTATTTTAAATTAGATGTCAATCTCTCAATCAATTTGAGGATATTGAATTAACTATTTAATCTTTTAATTCCAATCTAATTTTTAAAATGACATTATTAATTGGATTAATAGTGTAAACAATTCAAAGGTAAAATGGACACAATTAAAACTCTATAGATTAAATTGATACAAGAAACAAAATATAAAGATTACACGTATAATTTGCCCCAAAAATTTGCATTTCTAATATTTATTTATTTTTAAAAATAAAAAAAACAAATAATCATGTGGAACACCACCCAATTGTCTATATAAAAATAATTTTCCTAATGAGAGTAGGTTTTAATCATCCATCAAGGTACAGTGCGAATGTGGAATTGGAATAAGAATAAAGAAAGAAAAAGTGAAAAAAGAAGAATCAAAGTTGAGTTTTTCTTACTTTGGTGAAAGCTTTTTCACTTCTTCGGAATGAAGTACAATGCAGGAAGTTACTAAAAATGCATGAGAGAATCCTTTGCTTTGAGTAATGCAATACATACGTATTTTTCTTCTATTCTAATGTACATTAGAAAATGTATGATATGTAATTTTAGATGCCAAAAAAAATATCTGAAGTGTATTTATGAAAAAAATGTAGTAAAAATAAATTTTCAAAAATTTCATGAATATTTAGAGGGAGTATATACTACAAAGAGTTTTAAAAACTAAATATTTTGATCTCTAAAAGTGAAATTTTTGTTGCAAAATACATTTAAGGACTAATTTCCATCATTATGAGGACAATCAATAAAAGGTCATCCTGAAAATTCAAAATAAGGCTTTTAGTGACAAAATTTTGAAAATGTCACTAATAAATAGACTTTTAAGGAGAAAATAATTTAGTCTCAAAATGGTTTATTTTTGAGACAAAAAATTTGGTCCCAAAAGGATAATAATTCATCACTAATATTCAATTTTTGTTGCTAAAAATATAATAATGACACGTTTTGCAACTAAAATATTTGGTACCTAAAAAATAATTTTGTCCATAAATTTTGATCTCTAAAACTTTAATTTTTTGTAGTGACAGATTTTTTTATTTTTTATTTTTAAAGAGGAGACGATTTCATGAATATTTCGTTTCATTGTAGAAGGGTAAGAGTTGAAGAGAAATTATTTAATACTCCTGAAGTAAGTTTAGATGATACTCCAAATTAGTAGTTATTTGTCTAAATTATGAAACTCATCACTTTTGTGTCAAAGTTTTAAGAGACAAAATGTTAAGTGTCAACCTATAAATAAAATAGAGTAATGCCCTTGAAATATTGAATAGTTTCACAGAGTTGAAGGGGTGTACGTTAAACCCAAAAATAATGCTTTTGCACAAAGGATACTTAATTGGAGACAAATTTATGAGACCCATATAATGTTATTGGATCCTTTTTTTTATTTATATTTTTAACAGTAAAAAAAAGATACTCATTAGTAGTATCATTGCAATCTCTAAGCACCAACGTGTAGGTCAGACCTATCCCAACTCAAAGGAAAACTCACTACTTGGGTAAGAGAGAAATGCACAAACTCCCAATACAAAAGACAAAGTCACGATCAGAATATAGCGCAATCAATTTCTTCATTTGAAAAATGGACCGTTAGTCCCGCACTCCAAGAATAAAGCCCTGTTGACTTACGTAGAACGAAAACACATTTCCACTCCACCATCCCCCCTATGGTATTGGATCCTTTTGTTGGAGCAGCAACTAAAATGGTGTAACTTGAAAGACAATGAATGCTACCTAGCAGTGAGTGCTTCGGCATTAATCAAGAAAGAGCTGTAAAGCCACTTACTAGATTACCTTTAGACTTTTTTTTCTTTTCTTTTCTTCTCTTTTTTTTCTTTTCTTTTCTTTTCTTGTTTTTGGAAAACTTATATATTAAGGCTAAGTTTGGCATGACCTAAATAATACAAAAATTCAAAAAGTCACTATCCTATTTAAGTCACATCATCTTATTTAAATCACATCACCTCTCTAACATATCACATCAAACCCAACCCAAACCCAACCCATATAAGTCAATAAGTCAAAAAGTACACTTTTTTAGAACATCCCAAGCCAATCCTAAAAAAAAGAGTTAATTACATAAAAAATTTATTTACAAATATTATGAAAACTTATATTTTATTCAAAAATTTTGAATCAATAAATCCTATTTAGTAAAACTGATAATATTATCAATTTTTCTAATTTTTAAAATTAAGAATATTATCAATTTTGCATAATAATGTTCTAGATAATTGTTTCACTAACTGATAAAAAAACAGAGTATGAAATTAAACGTTTTTGTCTTTCTATTTATTGGTTTGATCCACTATCCAATAAAACCGAGAACATTATCATTTTTTTTCAATTTTAAAACTGCGAATATTATCAGTTTTTTTATTTTTGATTTTTTTTTTCAGTTTTGCACATCAATATTCTATCATCATACTCCTTTATAAACACAAAATTTTTAGTTTTACACAAAAAAGTAATTCAATTTTTTTTTAAAAAAACATTTTTTTTTTAAACATAATTTTTTTAAATTTTTTCAATTTGAAAGTTGATATTTTAAAGTTTTAAAAATCAGAATAAATGTCAAATCATCATATTCCTTTATCGATAATCATAAATGATGAACAATCATTGTTTGAAGGACAATTCCAACTGTTAAAAATTTAATAGGATTTGAAGATTCAAAAAATCTTAATTAGGATTTGTGTATAAATGCCCCATAAAAAATAAAAAAATAAATAAAATCAAAGTTTGACCTTTATAACAAATTAAATCTTGAGTTTTTTATTTTGTCAATTTAAACTTTAAACTTTTAATTTATTTTTAATCTAAACTATTTGTCTATTTTCGTTAAGTAAAAATTGATTAAAAAATAGATATTTTAGTTATTAAACTCAAAAAAATAATATTTTAGACATTTTATATATATTTATATTGAGTTTAATAACTAAAATATAATTTTTTTGGTCAGCTTTACTTAACAAAAATAGATAAATAATTTTATATTAAAAACAAATCAAAAAATTAGAGTATAAATTGATAAAATTAAAAACTCAAAATTTATTTTGCTAAAATAGTCAAATCCTAGAATTTATTTTATATAATTATGCCTTCTTTTTGTGCTTTCAAAATTTAACTTAGGAGGTTTGAGCTGTCTTTGCTAGAACTTCGGTACATTGCTAGAATGCTAAGCATTTGAGACTTGTCACATGCAAGACGTTTTCCTGATCAGATTTACATATCATTTACATTTAAGAGTATCTCCTACAAGAGAGATTTTAGAGATTTTTAAACATTTTACTTTTCATCATAAAATGGTGCTCTAACATAATAGGTATTTTGGGTTGTTTTAGGAAATTAGTTAAAAGTTGATTTTAGCCTCGTTTGGGGACTGACTATTTTAGCAAAAAAGTCAAAAAGCCAACTAAAACTAGTCACATCACATCTCTACTTTTCTGCACATCTTTTCGTAAAAAGTCAAAAAGTTACTAAAATAGCCTGTTCCCAAACGAGGCCTTTATATTTATTTTTTTTGACTTTTTTTTAATAAAAATATGTAAAAAAGTGGAAATATGATGTGACTCAAAATAAGTTGAAAACAAATTCTCAAAACAATCATTTATTTCGTATATTCTTGTCCTACAAAGGCTAATCAAATAAGTTCCAAGTATATAGAGAGTTTCATTGGAGTAACAAAATTGGCAGGCAAAATCCAAAATGAAAATAATATACGCGCTCACTTTCCAGGCCTAATGATATGTAAAAGAAATAATTGTATAATGATTACAGAAGAAGGAAAGAGAGAGAGAGAGAGAATTATCTTAGATAATATAATTGATTGTTACATCATTAAATTTGAAAAATGTGTCTAATTTTTGAGTAACAATAACAATACCCATTAGTTAGCAAATTTGAAATCCAAAACTATGTAGTTAATTTGTAGCTTGTACCTCACAATAGTTCAAATATTTGTTTCCTTTATTGTTTACTAGCTCACTGAATAAGGGCAAACATCAAAATGTTCATGTTGGATGGCAAACTTTATGAGCCCATACCAACTAAAGTGAATTAAAAAAGATATTTTCACACTAACGGAGTTTTATTTTTATTATTAGTATTACTATTATGTTTAATGTGCGACATTACAAATAATTAGACAAGAAATAAAACTCACACAAATAGAAAGATTTAAATTATTAATTTTTTTTTAGTAAGGTGCAAAATTTTGATCAATAAATTAACTCAGTTGACTAACCAATAGCGTTGCCTATCATTTATATTGAATAATATGTGTACAAAACAAGATTTCACAATAATAAAAATAAATAAAAATGAGATGATTAAAAGAAATAATAATAACTGTGAACAACTTCTTGCATTATACGCGGGTAACAAAACTTTTAGTAGTTAGCATATAAAAAAAATGTTATAAGTCTCAATTTTTTTATTAAATAAATAATCAAATATAGTGTAAAATTCACAAAATATTTAGTCATTTATTTAATAAAAAAATTATATATTTAATATTACTCAACATTCACAAGACATTTAGTCATTTATTTAATAAAAAAATTGATATATTTAACATTACTCAACATACAAATACATTAACTGCTACAACAAACATCTAAATATTGCTCTAGTATTTAAGTACATGTCACACTCGCTCAAATATATATGTACGGTCGATTAAGACGTCCATTCTGGATGCTACTTTACACTCGCTCACAGAGAATCCGCCCCCCAGTGAAACGTTTTGTTGATATAACAGTACCTCATCAAACACTCACTAACTTCATTGTTCACGGCACCGATCTGCTACAGTCAGCTTTACCAAACCCCACTCTACGATTTACCAGATCATACTCCACCCAAAGATTTTGCTGATGAACGTTCCCGATTATGCTGCTAGCTGCCCCTAGCAATTCTGACCGTCCGATCCCCAAGCAATGGACCCCACCACCTACATCAGCCAACACTCTCTCTTTGGGAACCACAATCTCAACACCCTTTTCAAATTCGAAAACCAAATCGCCTATCGACCGTCCGATCTCCACAGCGTTGCCATCAAAGCACATGTCCAACGCGCCTTCATAAACGTACCCCTTCTTTAATTTTGGCCCCACCAGCCTCACAATCTCATTCCTCACCTTAGCATAGGCCTCGTCCACCAAGTAGGTGAATTCGCTGCCGGAGTCGATCATGGTCTGACCGGCTCCGCCAGCATTCGGTCGAAAAACTTCGGCCGACACGTTTAATTTAGTCATGCCGATTCTCATCCCGACCATGGGGAGAGTGAAGGCGAGGGGATCGAGATTCGGCATGCGTTGACTTTGAGGGAAAGTCAAAAGGTTTACATATTGAAATGTGTGTGAATTAGGGTTTTGGCCAAGGTAAAATCCTCCAGTTGGTGCAATTCCGTTGCGATTTGGGCGAAGTGGTACGCAATAAGAGAATTTAGAAATCTTGGCTTGGGAGGCAAATGACAACCTTCCAAGGTTCATTCCCAAAATGCCCTCGGCGTCGGAGGAGTCGGTAGCGCATCCGAGGATGAGAGGAGGGGTACTTTGGGAACCCACAAAAGTGAATTTTTCTCTGACGAGATTGCCCTCCGCGAAAGTACCGTCTGCGTAGAAGTAGGAGTAGTGGCAGAGGCGGTTTTGGTCGCAAGAGGTTGGGAGGGTAAAATCGGGAATCCTGGGTTTGCAAACAGGGTGGTTGCAAGGAAGAACAGAGAAGGTTGAGGAGAGAGAAGGATCAAACGACGTCGTTGGAGGAGGATTCCTGGGTTTTACCTTGTTGTGACACTGAATCCATGATAACTGGCTTCCAGTGTCCAAAACCATCTGTTGGGTCTGAGGTGGGGTCCCTATGGGGAGAGATACAATCAGAGCCATTGAATACTTGAAAGCAGTTCTGTAGTTGTAGGGGGAGGAGGATGGTTTGGTGACTGGGGAGGGTCGTTTAGTTGGTAGAGATGAAGATGCAAGAGAGGAGAGGAAAGTTGCAGAAGAGTGAGAAGAGAGAGGGACAGAGGTGAGAGGGAAGGAGAGAGAAAGAGACTTGTTGACAGGTGTTCTGGACAGTTTTGGGTTTGGGGTTGCTTGGGTTGAGAAAGAGACAGAGCTAGAGAATAAGAAGAAGAGGAGTAGGATGGAGTTGCAGAGAACCAGAGCCATGGCAGAGAGAAAGATTACTAGATTCTAGAGAGAGAGAGCGAGAGAGAGAGAGGCAGTGAGTTAGCTCCAGTGGGGATCTATGTGTTTGTGTGTATGGGTATGGATATGAGTGAGCGAGAGGTGGGTGTTGGGTATTTATATAGGTGTGTTTGAATGGGAGGAAAGGAGAGAGAAAAGAACAAAAAGAACAGAAAAATACAACCGCCCACCCAGCCTAGAGAGAAAAAAAAAAAAAAAAAAAGCAAACGCGGTTTCCTTTGGATGTATAATTGAACAGTTGTATACAAAATGGAATTAAATATACTAGTACTTGAAAAACGAGTAGAGAGAGTGTAACTCTGTCTGGGACAGCATTCATATGCTTTTTAATGTTCACAGCCCACTCCGGACGACTCTCTTCGGTGGAATGACATTTCTGACCATATCTTAATTGGGTTTGGCATTCCTCTTATTCGTGATCAGATTAAAAAGTGTTATTGGATTGGTAAAAGTTCATTACAGATTTTATTTTGATAATTTAAACTGTTTAATATGTAAAATTCGTCGAGTATTATATATCTGTAAAAAATTAACTAAATCAAATATCGGTAGTTATGTGATCAAATCAATTTTATATATAAAAAAATAAACGGTGAAAAAATAAACGGTTAATATAAATCTTATTCTATAGAATAACTATCGATATTCGATTAACGTGATTTGTTACAGTCATATAGTACTCGATGAGTTTTATACATTAACGATTCGGATTATCGAAACGAAACCCGTAATGGGCCTCCACAGGCCCAACAAAACTCTCTAATTTGATCACAGATTAGAAAGAAGTCAAATCCATCTTAATTATATTTATAAAAAAGTTTATCAGACTCCACAAGATATTTTTATTTAGGGTTACAAATGAACAAATCTGTTCATAAATAGGTTTAAATTCAATTCAGTAAAAACTTGTTCAAATTTAATTCGTTAAATTTTTATTACGTTCGAACTTGAGTTCAAACTCGTTAAAATTTTAATAAGTAAGTCTAAACATACCAAAACTTGGCTCGTTAGTTGACTCATTTAATATTTATTTATATATTAAATAATATAAAAATATGTATAAAAAATAAGACAAATATGTTATTTATATATTTAAATAATATAAATGTAAATAATAGCTAAATTTATTTATATGTAAATAATAGCTAATTATAAATAATATATTTATATAATAGTAGCAGTAAATATTATTATTTTAGTAAGATATTGATTTTTTTTTTAGTATGTATATATAATTATATAATCAAAATTTTAATTATAACTTTAGTCTCATATGTAAGTATGAATTTATAGTTTCTTTGGCTAGTGAACAGGCTTGAACTCGAGTTAAGTTTAAATCAACTCAACACAAGCTCGGTTCATTAAATTTTGGATAAATTACATTGGGGTCCCTATATTTTAGTTCTTGTGGCATTTTGGTCCTTACAATTTTAATTTGCTCGATTTTGATCAAATTGACACAAGAGACAAAATGCAGAGACTATCGATATAATTTATCCTTAAATTTTGATTGAGATCGAGTTCGATTTTAAGCTCATTAAAATCTTAGGTCTCTTTTAAGAAGGCAAAAGCCAAACAAAACCTTATTTACTAAATTCGAGATTCTATAATAGTCTATTCTAACTTAAAATAGATCTTGTCTTGCATAAAATAAATAAATAAAAATAATATGAAAAAAAAGGATAAAGGGTGACTCTTATGCAGGGTAAAACAACCATTGTTATGCAATTTGTAGAATTTATTTTGAGATTTATTTTAATAATTAGAGCCATTTATTTTTTAAAATATATTGAGTATAATATATATATATATATATTATAAAATTAAGTTGAGTAGATATTGATAACTCTTTAATCGAAATTCATTTGTATTTAGTTTTATAATTTAAATTATATTTATTGTTATTATTTATATACAAATGTAATTCGATGAAAAACTATCAATATCCAATTAATTTAATTTTTTATAAATGTACATTTTATTCAATATATTCTAAAAAATAAATAATTTTGATTAACAAAATCAGTCTCAAAATAAACTTCACAAATTATATAATAGTGACTATTATGCCGCCAGACAGCGGGCAACTCAATTCCATAAAGGACCAATGTCGGTATTAAAGTGCTCGAGGACAGCTCTTGTGGAAGGAAGATCTTGGATTAAGAAATTATGAAGGTCATGCAATTAAATTGAAAACATTAATTTAAGAATTAGTTCTTAATTTTTTAATGTAGACTATTATTCACATTTGAATTCTCATGTTCCGTTCAGATTATCTTTAACCTGGTGAGCAAATCCATGGGACCATTTGACCAGGTGGGTCCATACTGTAAACCTGCTCCACGTACGGATTAAATAAATAATAAAAAAATTAAAGTTAAATAATAATATAAAATTTATTTAAAAGTATATAAAATAATTTAGAATGAATTAAATTTTAATAATTTTATTAGAATATATATTTTAATTGTTATGTCATCAATTGTATATGTAATATTCTTATTTTTGAATATTTTAAGCTAAATTAATATAAAATAATTAAATTAATACTTGAAAAAGAATATTTTTATAAGTGTAGATGTTAAAATGTATAATTTATAATTAAGGGATCATTAATAATAATAACAATATAAATAAATAAGAGGGGCCTGTATGTTCTCTAGCCTAGCATAAATTGATGAATATGCATATATAGTTTTAATGACTTGGTGAGTCACCTAATCTAGAGGGACAGGTGGAATAAATGGCTTGGTTGTAACTTGTCACGCGGTAACTGTTGATTAGGGACTAAGGGTTTTCACCACCTATAAATAGAGGGTTTCATGGGTTGTTAAGGGAGAAAAAAAAAAAAGGATATAACTAAAAACAGCATACCAGAAATATTAGGAAAATAAAAGTTAAGGATCAATATTTAGGTAAGTTATATTATATTTTGAATCACCATAATATATTTTATGTATGTTTTGAGTTATCATAATTTAGGCTAAGTTTGGGAAGTTTAGAATAAGTGCACTTTTTTACTTTTCTTGTATTATGTGTAGAAAAAGTAGAGAGGAGATGTTAATTGATGTGACCCAAAAAAGATAAAAAGATGAAATAAGTGCACTTATAAAGAGAAACCCATGGATGAAATACGTTATTTGTGTTTTATCAATTATATTATTTATGAACCTTATTTTGTATAATAAAGAGAAACCCATGGATATAACTATTTATTAAATATATTTTTGAGTAATTATTTTATAAGTGCTACTACATATGTCTCATGCCTTTGAGGACTTAAATAACTATTGGCCTTCTGAATGGTCACTTTGTGACCCTCTGTCTGTCATGGATCCACTGACACTCTGATTTCTGGTGTGGAGCAAAGTGTTGTGCGGAATTAAGTGCTACACTATTGTGGAAGCCACTTCTAGAGTCCGTGCAAGCCACCTCTTAAGTCCATACATCTGTTCTATTCCATTTTGTACCGTGGTTATGATTATTTTGTTTATATAATTTATGTATTATATGTCAAATGATTTCCGTATTATATATTCTGTATTTTAACATCAAATCTTGTTGAGCCAATAATATTTATCATTCTGCTATGTGCTTATAGTTGTTTACCACTTTCAGGTAACGTGTCAGGACCAGTGCGTGGGTAGGCACAAGACACTTTATAGTCATGATCTAAGTTTTGACAATGTAATTAAATAGAAACTCCAATGTATATGTTTTGTTATTATTAAATAAAGTTTTGGGTACCCCTCCATTTTCCTCCGCTACTCTATTAATTGGTTAGGACTTCAGTTTTTATGCAGACGTGGCGCTGAACTCCTGAGTACCGGATTTGGGTCGTGACAATATATTTTAAGTTCACAATAAGAAATAAATATATATTTTTTTTTTCATATTCATATAAGAAATAAATATCATAATTTTATTGGCAAAGATATAAAACTTTTTTAAAAAAAGAATAACTTTTAAAAAAATTATATTTATGATAAAATAAAAATAAATTTCGTTTTGTAAATTTTTTAATTTTAATTGATTCTATGTTCAAGTTTGTCATAAAACTTAAACATAATTTTTAGAAATAAAACAATATATATTTTGATAAAATCGTTAGAATCGGTCAAAAGATCAACCAATTTATACAAAAATTAATTAATTAAAATTTTTAAATTTTGTTTTATTTTAAAATTTAAATTATTTTCAATTGAAACATGCACAATACTACAATATTAATTCAGAGTATAGATTTACTTTATATAAGTGAAATAACTCACTTTTTTTTTTCTTCTGTTACCAATGTAAGATTGTGTAAAATAAAAATTAACAATTATTCAGGCGGAAAGTTTATTTCGAATCAAACAATATCAGTCATTTTAGGTCAATCTTTATAAAACCACTATAATCGTAGTTAAACGAGTAAATCAGTCAAATCGAAAACGGTTTAGCCTAATCGGCTAAGTCAAAAGACCAATCAATTTATACAAAAATTAATTAATTAAAAATTTTAAATGTTATTTTAATTTTAAAATTTAAATTGTCTTGAATTAAAGCATACACAATACTACAATATTTAATAGGAGCATAAGGTTCACTTTATATAAGTGAAAGAACTCATTTTTTCTTTTCTTTTTTTTCCAGTTGTGGGATTATAAAATAAAAGTTAACAATAGTTTGGGCGGAGAATTTAAGCAATCTTAATCGTTTAATTTTTAATTAGATCAATTTTTAATTTATTTCGAATCAAACAAATCTAACAAATATATTTTGATAAAACCGCTAAAATTGCAGTTAAACCAACGAATCAGTCAAATCAAAAATGATTCAGCCTAATCTGTTAGGTCAAAAGACTAACCAAATTACACAAAAATTAATTAATTAAAACTTTCAAATTTTATTTTAAAATTTAAACTATCTTAAACTAAAATATGCACTACACTACAATATGAAATGGGAGTATAAGATTCATTTTATATATGTGAAACCACTCATTTTTTCCTTATTTTTCTAATGTGAGATTATAAAATAAATCATAAACTAATTGGAGTTTTTATTTTAAAATTTAAACTATCTTGAACTATAAACTATGCACAACATTATATAATATTAAATTAAATGGGAGGGTAAGATTCACTTTATATAAATGAAACAACTCACTTTTTCCTTCTTCTACTGATATGGAATTATAAAATAAATCATAAACTAATTAGAGTTTTATTTTTGTATAGTTAAATGCAAGCTAGTGAATGGAGATTTTTTTAATTGTTTAAAATTTAAAAAATCAGTATGAGAAATTACAGTTAAACTGGCAAATCAGGGTTTAGCCTGATTGGTTAGATCAAAAGACCAACCAACTTATAAAAAAATTAATAATTAAAACTTTTAAATGTTATTTTAATTTTAAAGTTTAAACTGTTTTGAATTGAAGCATCCACAACATTACAATATTAAATGGAAGTATAAGATTCATTTTATATAAGTGAAACAACTCATTTTTTCCTAATATTGGATTATAAAATAAAACTTAAAAATTGTGTTGGTGGGAAGTTTATTTCTAATCAAACAATCTTAATCGTTTAATCTTTAATTAGATTAATTTTTAATTTATTTCAAATCTAACCAATATATTTTTATAAAACCATTAAAATCACGATTAAACCAACGAATTAGCCAAACCAAAAATGATTCACCATAACCAGTTAGGTCAAAAGACTAACCAACTTACACAAAAATTAATTAACTAAAACTTTTAAATTTTACTTTAAAATTTAAATTATATTGAATTGAAATATGCACAACACTACAATATAAAATGGGAATATAAGATTTACTTTATATAAGTAAAACAACTCACTTTTTTCTTTTTTTTTTCCAATGTGAGATTATCAAATGAATCCTAAACTAATTAGAGTTTTATTTTTATATAGTTAAATAAAAGTTAGCCAATAGGGATTTTCTTAATTGTTTAAAATTAAGAAAATTAGTACAAGATATTGAATTCTCACAAGACTTCTCATTAAAGATCTCCTTTTACTTATATAATATATAGATAGATAAATAGACAGATAGATTAATTGTGTATTACATGGGTCATATATTGTATTGGCATGTGTTTTATTATCATTTCTATCTAAATAATAATAAGTGAAATTTCAGTTCTGTCCATATTTTGAAAAAATATTATAAATAAATAATATATTTTTTCATAAACCTGTAACAAGTTTTAGAGATTAGCACCGAATGGTATTTCCCCTAAATTTATTGAAAATTTGTAAAACGAACATTGTGTGTTATAAACTTGATATAATTGAATTAGACTCCATAAACTTTAATTCATATAACAATTGATTCATTTTTATTCAAAATTTTAAATTTTTTTTTATAGTTTTTATCTTTAAAATGCAGATAAAGATAGAAAAGTGCTTCCGAAAATCTAATCATTTTGTCAAATAATGAAAATATATTTTTTAATTTTTATTAAATCAAATTTACGTTTTAGGTCTACACAACCCCTAAAAATTAAATAAAAATTTAAAAAAAAAAATTCGCCAAAGATGTGTGAAAAAAAAGTCTTAAAATTTATTTTTTTTCTTTTAGTATTTTTTTTAAAAAAAAAATTCAAATTCTTAAGATTAGTTAGTTTAAACCGACTTAAATTCTTTTTTTTTTAAAAAAAAAAAATTGGATTCAAAATACAAACATAATGAAAAGTAGCTAATTATAATAGTGTTGTTTAGTACAACTTATTGTAAATTAAAAAGTTGATAATTCAAAAGTAAAAGCTAAAAATATTTCTTACCCAACTTTTTAAAAAAAAAATTTTAACTTATTTAAGTTATTTCTACCTAATAAAAAGTATAAACTATACTAAATAATTTAACACAAATTCTCAAAATCAAAATAAATAAATAAATATATAAACAGTTGAGCTAAACAGGCACAATGTCTTGCTCAGAGCGTTACTTTTTGGCACAGATATTATTATCAACAACAATGCTAGAGGGCCACAATTTTTGTGGCCACAATGGCTCAAAACTGCCAAAACGACGTCGACGTCGTTTTGACAGTTTTGAGCCATTATGGCCACAAAAATTGTGGCCCTCAAACATTTTCCTATTATCAAATACAAACAAAAGATAAAGAAAAAGGGTGGGAAAAGAATTGTTAGGCATGTACTGTACATGGTAGGTGTCACATGGATAATATGGTGAGATTGATAACACAAGTTTGTTTTGTGCACGGCTCTTAAATTTGTAAAATATGATTTTCAATTTTGATTTTAAAATTATGTAAAGTGTTATTTAAGTGGTAAAATTATTGTTTATCAAACCAATAGTCTTATTAAGTTCAAATTTTATTTACCTCACTATTTATTTTTTGTTTTAGATAGAGAAAAAGTCTATTTGGCAAAAGGAAAGAAAAGATTTCAAGATATCATCATTTAAATTTTGTTTTTAATAGATAAGAAATTCAATTGGCAAAAAGGAAAGAAGAGACTTCAAGACACTATCAGAGTGAGTTGTTCATTTTATATATAGTATTAGTCGTTCACACAAACAATATATGTGCAATTTAAATAAGTAAAAATAAAACAAAATACTTATCATATATTATGTATTACTCAAGTGATAAGAGTGCTTTTTATTGACCATAAAGTCTTATGCTCAAATCCCCACTCTATTGGATCCCCTAATGGAATGGGTCAGAGTGAATCAAGCTTTTATAGTTTAGGTGGGTTAATTTGTATCTTTTATAGTTTAAAAAGTCAAAATAATACTTTTCAAAAGTTTAAGAGGTAAATAATCCATACAAAAATAAGTTCAACTCATGCTTAACTCGTTAAAAAGTCGTTTTCGTTCAAAATTGATCAACTAGTTATGTAAACAAGTTAAACTTAAATATATTTTGAATTTCATTAAGTTTTCAGACTAAATTTATGTTGTGTTTGGAAAGAGATTTAGAAAATGAAGAGGAAAATGTGTGTGAAATTAAGTGAAATGTAAGTATATTTTATTCACATTTTACTTATCTTTTCTCTTTTCAAATCTCTCAACCAAACACAGTATTAAAGAACTTAATATTCTGATCAACTCAAACGACCCCTATTTCCATATGTGTGAGATGGGAAAGGAGGTTCACCAAGAACAGACAGACAAAAGGCAAAAGCAAAACCCACCAGTTAATGGATCAGAAGAATTAGCCAAAGATGAAAGACAGAAAGAAAGAAAGAAAAAGTTGAGGCTGAGAGGCTGATATATGTGATCTTCACGGATCATCATCAACATCAGCTTAAGGAAGTGATCTCTCACGAGTGAGATGTTTAAATCAATACACAATAATGAATGAGCCGAGAGTAGAATAACAACACTAGTTCACACTCCTCCTATGATGTAATGTACCACAAAAAAAATATCATATCAAACATTTGAGTTCTTTTGACAATAGGTCTCTCCTTTGGAAATTTATTTGACGATTTTGGGACAAATTTATGTAATACTTTAATTTAATTTTTATTAGTTAAAATGGTGGGATTAAAGTATTGTTTGGCTCATTAGAATAAATAAAAATGAAATGATCGTTCCATTAAATATTCATTTTTATAAAAATTATTTATAAAGTTTTTATTTGTGTATTATTACTATTCCATTCTATTTTAGTGAGCCAAATAGAATATAATTACTTTCTAAAAAATAATATGACAAAGTATCATATGATGAATACTGTAAGATTACTCTAAAATCACTCCTTCTCTTCTTTTCTCCTTTTTATTTTTTTATTTTTTAAAGTCATGAGACCACCATGCCTTTGCAAATACAACCCCCCCCCCCCCCCCCCCAAAAAAAAAAAAAAAAAAAAAGACACACACACATACACACAAAAAAAGAAAAAGAAAGAAGACGTCTATAATCAACTGCAAAACTAAAAAAACAGGTGTTACAAAATGTTGCAAAAGGAAGCATAAAAAATAATTGAGTTAATTACATTTTTAATCTCAAAATATTTGTACCATTTTAATTTTTAATATTTAAGTTATATCAATTTAATTTTTAATATATAAAAAGTATTTTAACTTCTTGTATTAATCTTACTCCATAGATATGGTTAAAGACAAAGATAAATGTGAAAATCACTTAACAGATTACACTTTCAGTTTAGTTTCTCACATGTTTACATCTTCAATATGAGAGAATTTGAGGGGTTCGTGGAACTAACCACATATTCTATTTTAATAATTTGAACCGTTCATTTTATAAAGACCTCAATTTATATCATCCATGAAAAAAATTAGATCGATCCGATAGTCGTAACATTTTCATTTTATCACATTTGTCTTTGAATAAATGGAAGGCAAATATATTTTTTAAAATAGACCATCCATTTTTCTAGAGACAAACACAATAAAATGAAAATGTTACGATTATTAGATCAATCTAATTTTTTTCATAAATGATATACATTGAGAGTTCTACAAAATAAACATTTTGGATCATTAAAACGGAACTCGTGATAGGCCTCGCGGTCAAGTTCTCTCGTATTGAGATATGAATATGAGAAAAGTCTAATCTTTACACTTTTAATTACAAAATATGTAATATATTGTGTCATTTTACTCATAAATATTTGAAATGTATCAATTTAATTCCTAATATATAAAAAATATTTTAATTTGATCACACTACCTAATTATGTCTTTATCTCTCTCTCCACGAATAAAGTTTAAAAATCATAAATACATATTAATAAAAATAAGTCATCTTTGGAGAAATATTTCCGTAATCCAATATGTTGGGCACAAGAGCCAATTTTGAATTGTCTTTCTATTTCGACAATATTCACAAAAAATCCTTATTTTACAATTTTGGCAACGAGGATCTCATTTCATCACGAAAAGTAACCTTTGGGCAAACCTTTTATTTTTGGTGTAAAAAAAATTACATTTTGTAATTTTGTGAGAATATTTCTTTCAAAATATGTTGGCTTCTTTTCTTTCTTTCTTTCTTTCTTTCTTTCTTTTTTTTTTTTTTTTCCCCTTTTTTTTATTGATGTAAATTTATAGTTTTCACTCTTTATCCCTCATTCGGCGAGAGAGACTGTGATTAAATTGAAATATTTTTTTATATTGGAGACTAAACTAATACAAGTTAATACAAATTGCATATTTTGGGGATTCATTTTTAAGTGACTTTTCACATTTACCCCTACCTTTAATGGCTTTTACAAACATGGTTAGGTTGGGGACTAAATTAAAATACTTTTTATTCATTGAGAACGAAACCAGCATAATTTAAATATTGAGGATCATTTTTTGAGGAAAAAGAATGTACTTGACCAAAAAATAAAAAACCCTAAAAAAGGCATTTCAATCCCGTTTAAAAGAATGAGAAGGCTTGTCTAAAATAGGTGAAATTGTCAAGTGCACTTAAAATACCATGCGATTATGCATCTGTTTAATGGTATTTTATGATTTATCTATTATATTTCTTGTTTTTCGAACCATATAAGTATTTAGCATTGGTTGGTCGAACATTTCGAAACACTAGATAACT
The DNA here is from genome assembly GCA_036172215.1 of Camellia granthamiana. Classification (NCBI taxonomy): domain Eukaryota; kingdom Viridiplantae; phylum Streptophyta; class Magnoliopsida; order Ericales; family Theaceae; genus Camellia; species Camellia granthamiana. The sequence continues at coordinate 78,848,805 of CM069903.1, forward strand.
ACTTCTAAATTGGATTGGATTGTTAAGAGTGGGTCTATGGAATTACTAGATCCCACTCTATTGATTCAAGGGGGATTTCAAGATAAAACTTGAAAAATAATTACAAAATAATGATAAATTTTATCAATATTAATAATTAAAATTATAAACTTTTTTATATGTGTAATAATATTTTCAAATTCTGACCGATGAATAATTTTCTGTTTGTTTGTTTCATGGACTTTGTGCCTATATAAATAAATAAATAAATTGTATTAATTTCATAATGGTAGTCACATACTTTTATCAAATTTATTTTTTTAAAATTAAATTATACTTACCGTTTTTTATAATAAAATTAGATTTAGTGGAGTGAAAACAAGCCTTCCCATTAAAGGATGTTAGCTTTAAAACTTATTTTAATTTATTGAATTGAAAAGGCAAATAACTTGAAAATTACAAAAGTATACTGAACACCACATGGCAAAGTATAATTTTTAGCTCATAACAAACACTTTCAAAATTAAAAAAAAACTGCTCAAACTTACCTAGGAAAATGTGGATCATGCTATAATGTACACCGTGCAGTTCATATGAAAGTTAGGTCTAATTAGTGTTTAGCTACGAACCATTGTTTGATTACGAGTCATTATGAAGGCTAACAAATTATTAAATAAAAATTAGTTATTACTTATTGTTTTGTTTGGTTATCCCAAAGTATTGTGATGATTTTGATTATGACTAAAGTAGTGTTGGTTATGATTCAATGTGACTATAATCACTGACTCAAATTTTTCTTCTTTTTTTCTTTAATTCAACAATTGAAGGTGTATTTAATAGATTTTTTTGGAGACTATGATCAATGACTCATATATATACGTGTATATATATATATATTTAATCCAACAATTGAAAATAAAGGTGTATGTAGTTGAATGTTTAGAGAAATACTCATGTGGTATGTCTGTTAAGTTAGATCTCGTTCTTAAATTTGTTGGAAGTTGGTACTTCTTTACGATGAATGACCTAAATTCTTTGAGAAAGAGAATTTTGATTAATTAAAAGAATAGAAAATGTGATCTTGGTCCATAATGGAGTAGGTTGCTGGCTGGCATATCCTAAGTTCATTAATATATATATGTATATATATATAATTCAAAGGTAATCTAACGAGTTGACCCAGTGGGTGCAGCTTGGGAGTGTGTGCTCTCTCTAAGTCTGAAGTTCAACTCTTACTAAGTGCTGTCAATTTCTTAAAGCCACGCCTGCGGATTCTCGGGTCTCAAAATTAGTCGAGATATAAAAAACATATATATAATTTAGAGGTTTTATTTAGACATATTTAATTTGACTGGCGAGATTAAGACAAAAGGTATAATCCTAATTCAAGGGACATGATGTTCCTCTCTAAAAAATTAAAAAAAAGGGGACATAATGTTCATCCCGTCGGAAACATTGCGCCGCTTCATATATCATAGTATAAGAATAAATAAACAATGAGAGATTTAAAAATGTTAGAGCTACTAACTAAAACTACTTGTGATCTACTTCTAACAAAACAAGTGTTTTTTTTTTAAACTAAACAAAACAAGTTCATTTGGTTTTTTTAATGGATTTTTTTTTTAAAAAAAATTAAGGACCCAATTTATTCCAACAAAATAAAAAAATAACAGTAATTTATTCCCCTACGATAGGTTACAGCCAATCCAATTAAGGCATATATACCAAGTTATGCTATCTGAATCCACCACCTAGTTTTTTTTCCTGTCAATTTTATTTGAATTCTGACTTTCTCTGTATGATGATTTTTGTATTATCACTAGGTCCAAATACTGAGAAGTGATATTGGTGTCATGAAAAATTTATGTGTACATTAGATACAAAATAATTACACGATGGAGCATTTTAAGAGTTTGATTAATTGCCGTTGAACAGGGAGAGACTAGAGTACGTTCTTCATACCAAGTTTAAAATTATGCGTCCTTCATGCTTAAAAACGCCTTTATTTATATCCGAAAACCTCATTAACAGAAACTATGATACACATATATAAACATCGGTCTCACATATCTTGTATATATTTCCACCGTCAAAGGGGCCCTCTCATCCTGCTCATGGCACCATTGTATTTGTATCCCCTAGCTACTTGTGATACACAATAATAATGCCCTAAGCACATTCATCAACTTGGATTTTGGACCATGAATAGGGAAACGGGTCATTTTCTTCACAGTAATACCCAACAAGTAAATCAATTTGCAAGGGATGTCTTCTTTTTTTTCTTTTTTTTTTTTTCCTTTTTTTCTCTTTAAAATTGTTTACTCAGACTTTGTTTCAACTAATTGTCATATATATATATGTAATTATTTTGTCTCATATATATGTATATATCTTGAGAGTGAAATCAAAGGAAAATGAATAGTAAAAATTGAATTATTGATGATCTATACATAGAAATTTTAAAGCAGTGTACAAGTCCTAGAGTCAACTGATTGATGGTTTACTTATCTTCCCTTTTTTTTTTTTCTTTTTTTTTTTTTTTTGTCCATAAGATGAAGACCTAAAAAGAGAGAAGAAGACTAAAGTCTGTGAAAAGAAATTGTGCATGAATTATTATTATGGGTAACTATTCATAGATTTAACAGGGAAGGAAAGGGGAAGGGAGGATGCTATGCTACCAACTCGAGTGGAAAAATTAAGAAAAGAAGGAAAGGATGTTGGTGGTGGTGGTAGTGACATCAACATCAACATCAACATGAGGAGTCAAACCATGATAGACTTGGGTCTTACAAATCTTTTAAAGTCTTCACATCATCAGTGATTCCAATCCAGTGTGCGCATGCCCATGCTCCTTTGGACCATGTTAATTGACTCATTCCTCCTTCACTATTATTTCTCCTCTCCATTCATTCAAGCTTATCCATCTTACCCATTCATAGTCCTCATCTCTAATATGTAGCCCACCAAATAATAATAATAATAATTCTCAAAATTTAGTAATCATGAACTCACCTACCAGATTTGTTGCAACCAGTCCCTTATTCCATCCAACTTGTTTGCTTGCTTAATACTATAATTAAATCAGTGAAAAGTATTCTAAGAATGTATATGTCAAATTGTCAATAGGATGAGACACTCTCGGTGAAATAATGAGAATATCAGTAAACGACAATAGTTTTAGTGGTGGATCACAGACCTGTATATTCTTAATAAAAATTTATGTAGTTTAATTTTGTATATATATTTATAGACCAACTCTAATATCATAGCAGTGTTCTAATATTACAAAAACTTGGCCAAGTAACCTGGGATTCATGGCTAAGATGAGTAGTATTGATAAACTAATTGCTGCAGTCTCATTGTTGCCACGCCCGGTAACTAGTTATGGGTTTGCTACTGTGAAACTAGTGTCTTTGCTTAATTTCCATTAATTCATTGTTAAAGATTCATCACTTTTCGCCTTTGTACACTGAATTATGTTAATGTGATACTATCAGCAAGGTCATTATTGAGTAGTCGCAGACCATCACATAAAGTTTTGAGCACCACAAAATGGATCAAGTCAACCCAACTCATGAGAAACTCTTTTAAGTGCTTCTGGAACTGTTGAGGTTGTTGAGACCGTGCCAAGGGAGCATACATTAATTTTTTTTCATTCAAGCCATAAAGCCTGTACACTTTGGTCTGACTTGAAACTTGGGTTGGGGGGCCACACTGGTTAAATTACTGGTTACTAGTAAATGGTTGATGCCCCTATTAATTGGTACCTGGTCCCAATTCTAGGCTGATGTGGGGTTGGGGGTGAGGGTAGGTTTAGCTAAGCATATCACAACTATGGGAAACGCGTTTTGAAAACTTCCTTCTTCACAAGCTTTTGATTGGAAGAATATGGCAATGGCATTGGCATCCATACGCTGTATTTAATTTATGAATTTGGAAAGAAATTTAAAAATGAAAAGAAAAGAGATGTATAAAATATAAGTGAAATATAATTATATTTTATTCATATTTTATCTACTTTCTCTCTTTTTCTTTTCAAATTTCTTCCTAAATTCATGAACCAAATAAAACCGTATATAATTAGATTCTATTGGGTGGAACCCATCACCAAAATTATATTGATTTTTCAATTCCGATTAGTACCAAACAGGATATGCATGTGTAGCTTATTAATGCATCAATACCTACCCCTTAAGTAACGTTTGGCCATACTTTTAGTTTTTTTGTTTCCTGTTTACAAAAACATAGAATATATGCATATGGTTTTGTTGTTTTTGTTTTTGCCAAAATTTCAAGAAAAATGTTATATGTTACTAATCTTTTTATCATTGTTTTGTATCACCCCTTGTATGGATATTTATGATTAGTTCTCTTTTTTAAATATATGTATTAAATAATTAATGAAAGCAAATAAGATCTTGTCACGTACTTAGGTTACGGCTGCCCAATATGTTTGGTTATATCCTAGAGTTAAATTTTTTAAGAAGACGAGTAATTTAGTGGGAACATATAATGACTTGCATATGATGCTTACATGATGATCAACCTTGAGTTGCAATGGCATCACATTTGGGCCAGATTAAACAAGATTTATTTAGAACCAAAGTGCACTATGAACAATTTACAAACCAAACAATTACAAGTTTGCCTTTTCACTTTGTTTTTACTTCAAAAATACTAAACTCGCCTCTGAATCTCACATAGATTCAGCAACTTCTCCCACAAATCCTAAGTGGTTTAGGGATGAAATACATAGATCAAAGTCTGTTATTAATACTCTTCCAACTTGTATTTGGTCCTGTAAACATTCACTTATTCACTCGCCCTAAATTTTCACTGTTATACTTTCCATATATACCTTGTGAAGATGTAAGATTTGATCACTAATCTTGCTTTCGCTGTAAGGATTTACGACATTTCATTTGATTCCTACTCCTGATTTTCTTTGAGGCTTTAATTGTGAGAGACTGTTTTGATTCCTAAAGTAGTACCCAAAAGATCAGTATGCCCAACTCTTACCAATAAGACCACAAGAGCATCTCCAGCCTCATGTTATCAGGATGTTATAGCAACACTTCCAACACTGTCTTCACCACAAATTTGCTTCTCTAATGCTAAATCCGCAAGGGATATACCTATATTTCAGCTAGTTTGATTATATTGTGATTGTTTTAATTGTTCAATTGATTGGGAGATCGGTGAAATTGAATCCGAACTACAAAATCTAATTTGGTTTGAATTGAAATAGATTTGATCATATTGTGATTGTTTAGTTGTTCAATTGATTGGGAGAACGGCGAAATTGAATCCAAACTACAAATTAACGAATCTCAAATTTAAGGAGGGTTTTTTCACTTCCATTTAGTTTTCTGGAAATAAATAAATAACTACAGCAAATTTCACAACCAATAAATTTGTAACCATGAATTACAGCCACCTCAGCCACAGCTCAAAGTCTAAACCCATTTGTTTTAAGAATCTAACCAAACAAGAATTTGAAACAAAATATATATATATATAATTTAAAACTACAAGCAGATATCAGAGAGATTGATGGCTGAAAGAAATGGGGGCATGCAACCTAATTCCGAAGGCACTGCTGTCCTCCAACCTTTTTCTCAACAATGAACCTTGCCTTGATGAAGAAGCTTGAACTGTGAAAGTGAGAAACTTTAGTTCAACCAAGACCGGTGCTTTTCTTGGTGTGGATTCTGTGATGGTGGTGAGAGAGATGGGGTGTCATTGATGAGAGAGATGGGTGTCAGAGAAATGGACTAGTGAGAAAGGGAGTTGGGCATGAAAGACATGAGAGGGATAGTATTGGATGAGATTATGCTAGAAAAAATCATCACCAAAACATCAGATGGTTTTGCAAACCAAAAAAGTAAACAACAAGGTTAGGTGACTCAAATTTTCTTAATTCTAATGGCTTGAATGTTTTAAAACGACGTTATTTTAAGTGTAAAATGACGCCGTTTTAACCCATTTGAGCCATATAAATTTGGGCCATCAAATATTTTTCAAAATAAAAATAATTTGTGATACGTAACATTATTGTTCACATTGCTGTTTTTTTAATGATGAGCCTCGCTTCTAGAGTTCAGTCAAATGATGCATAAAGATTTTTGGACATTATTACATATATATATATAATACACAATAGGAAAATGTTTTGTGGCACTAAATTGGGGGGCACTAATGCCCCTAATTTCCATTCTGGGTAACTGTTTTGTTTTTTTTTTTTTTTTTTGCCTTATATGGAAATTAGGGGTATTAGTGCCCCCAATTTAGTGCCACAAATCAAAACCCTACACAATAATACAAAGCACAAAATACACGCAAACCCAAAAAACGACATTGGCCAAATGATAGCACTTGTACCAGTGGGCGCAAAAAGGCCAAAAAAAACTTACAACTAAACACTGAACTGAAGCACATTAAGTTCCAACCAAAGTATGATACAAGGCACATTATCAAACGAGTCTGTAAACGTCAACACGTAAACCATTTTTGTACATGACAAGAAGCCAGCAAAACAAGTGCTGCTAAACAAATTGTTTCAATAGGTACGTATGTGACAAGCAAGTCTTATTAATTGTGAACCACCCAGAACCTTAAATTAGGGATGTTCACAGATTAATTTTTGATAGTTCGATTTGTGATTTAAACCCTCTCACATGTCTACAATTTGAAAAAAATTGAATTCGCAACCGCTCGCAGTACAAGTTGCGGGTGGTTTACGGATTAAACCTATTCCTTTAAAAATTTATTTTGAGACCTATTTTTCCCCATTTTCTAAATATGTATTTTGAGCCTTTTCCCCCTCATTTTCTAAATATTATTTTGAGCCATAAAATCACATGTTTCTTGTCATAAAATTATTATTTTTTAAACATTTTTTAATCTCAGAGATTCAAAGATTGATAATCCATACTAAATATATAAAAATAAAAAATAAAAAAAATAAAAAAAGAAGTTCCATTTACGTATATAAATAAAAACAGTTTAATTTACTAGGAATAAATAAATAAATCAATAAAGTAAGGAACTTTTTTGTTTCAATTTACCTATATATGATATATATATAGTCTTCGTTTGGCATTAACTTTTTTAGTTGACTTTTCTATGTTGGGACATTTTTAACCTCGTTTGGTTTGACTTTTTTAACTTTTGTGACAAAAAATGTGTAATAATTATGATTTGGATGTGATATTTTATCTTATTGGCTTAGGTAGTTAATTTTTTCTTTTTATGCTTTTTTAGCCAAAAATCAAATGCTAAACAAAGCTATATTATATTATTTGATATATGAATGTACAACAACTGTAGTTTTCAAATGTGAGTAATTAACATATATATATATATATTATATTATGTATGTAAATATATCTATTAATATGGAAGATTAAGATTTGACGGTCTAGAATTTTACGAAGGAAAAAAAAAGTACCAAGTGCGTGCAGGTGTGTACGGGTGAAACCCGCAATCCAAAACACGACAATATTTCAAACTGCATCTAACCTTGCTGCATGTTCAAAACCGCCTGCATATACGCAGATCGGATTGGGCGATTTTCGCAGTTCGGATGACCCAGCCCTACCTTACACCTTCCTCAGGCTGTCAAAACAAGAAACCACCACATTTACAGAATTGTTTTACTTCATATCACAGCACCCGTTGGTGGGACAACAGCATGGGGGGTTACTCAATAAATAATTACACGCAAGTAAAACAATAAGGAGTAATCCCCCATAAAAAACAAAAGTTGACATTCATGAGCACCAATTTCAGTATGGCAGTACAATTTAGAGTATAATTTTTTAATAACTTTTTTCTTCACCGCTCCTAAAAAAAAAAAAGAATGAAGCTAATAAATGGCTCAAACAGAAATTACTGGAGCACAAAAATCATTGACACTGTACCTTTATTAAAAGGATGTAAACTTACTTCTTTGACAGCATTGCACTGCACTGTGCCATTACCTTCGATGCCCTGGTGATTGCATTGGTCATGTTGAAATTCTCTACTGCACTCCCAAATGGCGTCGAATTCATCTTGTGCCCAAACTCAGGTTTCGACAATGCTGAAAACGTAGCTGGTTGTCTCTCATCTATCTGCAAGAAATTGGGTGCCACATTCCTTATCTGAGACCGGATAGCGCCAAGACTATCATAAGGCAGGCGAACTCCTGCCATCTCAGACAAAGGTCTAATTATTTTACAATCATCCCTTGCATCCCCAACAGTGGGAACTGCAGGTAGAGTTTGTTGAGCACACCCTTCTGTATTTTCATATATCCCCTCCTCTGTGAATGCTGATGCTGGGAAAATGACATTAGCACGATACACACCCCAGTCACCGTGGTGACCCTGATAAACCACAAACGCATCGTTTGGAAGTTTCTCCAAGCTCACATCATCAGCACCCATCAAATACAAGAACTTTGCAGTTTCAATGCTATTTTCAGATTCTGGCACGAGTCCAAGGTCAAGTGCAGCTGCCTGCGAAGTATTTAGAAGCAATACGTTGAGACCATTCCAGTCCGGTCTGATGATATTACCGTGTTTTGCAATAGTTTCAACAGCAGAAAAAATTGCATCTTTGTCCTCCCTCTCAAAGATCCCAGCACCAACAATGATAGCAGGGTTCTTTGCATTTTGAAGAGGACTGAGCAAAAAGGGTGTTGTTCTTCAGCAATTTCAATTAGTGTTTGAGGGCCTCTGCCAAGGTGTTGGTGGTCATAGTTCCAGTCAGTTGGAGGGCCGATGTAGCCAACCTTAGCTTGGGTTTCTCGCACTGTCTTTCTGATTCTAGCATTTACCATAGCAGCTTCGGAGTCCTTGGCTGGCAATTAGATATGTTAATTCAGGATTAGAATAAAACTTGCCCAACATACCGCTCAATATCAAACAATATTATGATAGCCACATCAAGGGGCAAAAAGTAAAAACATATAAATGAAGCTCGCTAAATTAATGCAAACTCCCAAAGCAGCAAAGCCTGTAAATCAATTCCAAACTTCATAGCAACACACCATATTTCACCTGTAAGACAACAAAACATTTTTTATTTTCCTTCAAGCGAGGAAAAGTGAAGCAAAAAGGGGGGTACATTTCAATCACTGGGTAGATTTCCCAATCCCAACAACAATAAAGTAAGTTAAACCGAACAATGCAAGAGATGCCCTGGAGGTCATATACAACCTTCTGCCAAAACAAAAAAAAAGGCACCATTTTAAACAATGTTCCTGAACTTCTCAAGGACTTTTGAACTTCTGACGGCAGCACACTACCAATTCATTGTTTGGATTTAAACTTCAACTGCCTGACCATGACATGCGACATAGCTCATCTCCAGAATGACCAGGCAAGTTTCTCTAAGCCAGCTTAAGCATCTTGATAACTTGAACAATTAAGTTTTCCTCCAAATAAAGAAATCATCACTACTACTTTACAAATCTCATACACGAATCAATGACAATCATCACTAACCACATATTCCACTATGGTTTTTCAAAGAAGCTAAAAATAAAATAATAAAAAAAAGGCATATGGGTTCTATTAGGGATTTAAGAAAAACCAAAAAACCTGACCAAACTGATTGAATCGGACAAAAATGGCCATATTTGGTTTGTTTTTAACAGAAATCGGTCTGTGTGGTTTTTTTCTACTTCGTTAACCTTGCTATAATGGCTAGCTACTCACTCACTCGTGTTAATTTGAAAAGAAATAAATAAAAATTGTTTACACTATTTCTACTTTTTAATTTGTTTCTATTGTTATTTTGCTTTGGTTTTAAATTTTGGATATCATGACTTAGGGCTATTGTTATCATCTATGAAGCACAGACACAAACATAGACACGAGATGACAATTTCCAAAACATGGGGACACGGACACGGACACGGAGGGACACGACAAATTTTATATAGATATATTTATTTGTTAACAAAAACTAAAATAATAACATTAATTCAATAAATATAATATATAAATAAATACACATAAATTTACAAAGGCAATATATAATGTATAAATTAACATATAAAAACATAAATAAAAATATATAATAAAAAAATAAAATATAAAAACAGAGCTAGGCTATAATAAAATAATATAAATTATAATTTATACTATAATTATAATTATAATAATATCTAGGTTATAATTATAATTCATATAATTTATACTATATATAACCTAGATATAGTCTATATATAATATCTATATCTAGGTTATATATAGATGTATATATAAACAGAGTCGAAGAGAGAGAGAAGAGAGAAATAGGCGAAGAGAGAGAGAGAGAGAGAGAGAGAGAGAGAGAGAAGGCAAAGGTCGAACGTCGAAGGTAGTCAATCGAAGGTCGAAGGTCGGTGCTCGGAGCTTCAAACTCGACCGGTTAGGGCAAATACTAGGTACTCCTCTCTTTTTTGATCGGCACCAAGTACTCCTCTCTTCTGTCTTCTCTCTTCTCTCTTTCTTCTCTTCCATGTCCCTTGTCGTGTCCCATACCCAAAAAAACAAACAAAAAAAAAGAAAAAAAGAAAGAGGGATACATGTCCATGGCGTGTCCCTGTTTCTCGGGCGTATCCCCGTTTCTGACACCACTACAACACTGAGTTTGCCATGTCCATGCTTCATAGGTTATCATTGCTTAATTTTGTTATCTTTATTGCTTTTCTCTAAGTGTCCTTGAATATTTGATCGAATTCACTCTTATTCTTCGTCGTTAATTCTTTGTCAGTATGCCTACTTGCTAATGATTTCTCTTTGATGCGAGCTTTGATGAACATAAAATTCTCTTTTTGATATTAAGAAATTTAGTATTAAATATTTTATGAATGTACTCTCGTATTGGGTTTTATTTTTATACATACTACATTATTAAAAATTATAATAATAATTTTATTTTACAAATGTATCCTTGTAGTACCCATATCCTACATTTTTAGGTTTTTCCATATCATCTTATCCATATTGTATTCATCTCTGTATTCATACTTCTTAGTTGAGAAGCAAAAAACTATCTGAATTGAATAAACAAGAAGACTATATAATCATCTATGAAGCACGAACACTTCAAAAAAAAAATGCCGTAGCCGTGTCAAACATAGGGACACGTACAGGACATGTCATTTGGCGTGTCCCTTTTACTTTTTTTTTGGTATGGGACACACCAACAACACGGGGGGTAAATCCCTAAGAGCATCTCCAATGGTATTTGCTATAATAGCATTGCCATTGCTATAATTTGGCAATAATTGTCAAATTATAACAATGGTGCTCTAATGGTCACATGCTATTTTTGGTAAATCTCAACCAACTTTCCCTCCAATTTTGTAGATGTTGTTTGGATATAGGTTTTTTAGTATTTTTTTTTTATTGTTTATTTTGTGCCTTTTGTGACCTTTTTCAAACTTTTTTTTAAAAAAATTAAATATTTACATTGTACCCGATTAGACAAATATAAAAAATTAAAAAAAATAGAAATTCTTCTTTTTTTTAATAGAATTCACCCACCAAAAAAACAACATAATACAAAATTTAAAAAAAAAAATTATTAACTACATTAAAATTACATAGACCACTACATTACATCGCAAAATAAAAATTATATTTAAAAAGAAATAATAAAAATTACATTGACAAATAAATGACATTGTAAAATTAAAAAATACATTCTCCCGTAATTATTCATCAAGATGCAGGGGAAAATAGTAATTTGGATTGTTGACATGTGCGGATCACAGGGCGAAAATCTCATTTTTAAGCATTATGTAATACGTTTTCGTCTCAGGGTCCAAATGAAAAATGTCCGTAGTCATTATCAAATGTTCTTCATTTTTATCTCAAATTCTTTCATCTTCTAAAAATGTTCTTCCTTTTTGATCTCAAGTTCTTTCATCCCCTGCAATGCTTGAGCCCCCTTTTTTTTTTCTTTCCGTTTGTTTCATTTCCTTCTCAACAAGGTGTTGGTTAAATGTCTTCATCAAATTGTTAAATTTGTGGACTTCAGCTTCAACAGCTTGACTTTTCCAAAGCAATTCTTTTGCAGGTTTCCTACCTATAGGCCTTTTACCCCTTGCAGAAACGCTACCCTCACCAATTGGATTATTACCAACAGTTGGATTGTTACCAACACCTAGATTGTTATCGTCTTCAAGAGAAATGCAGTTATACATAGGGGATTCGGGGGCTAAATTAGGGAGAAATGGTATATGTATACTTGATCTCAAGTTCTCTTACCTTCTTCTCACTATCTTCCTCTTCAATCTCTCTCTCCCTCCGTTCTAAACCCTCTTCTCCAACGATCCAAACCCTAACCAAAATGATACTCTCTCCCTCTTCGATCTCTCTTTGCCTCTGTTCTAAACCTCTTCTCCAACGATCACTCTCTCAAAAATGATCCAAACCCAAAACCCCAAGAAAGACCATCCAAAGAAGACGAAGAAGATCAACCCAAAGCCCTAACGAAGATTCCAAAGATGAAGATAAAGAAGATGAAGTCAAAGAATCTTCAAATTGCAGGTATTTTGTAATATACAGTTGCTAAAATTCAATTTTTATTTTTGCTTCAAATTGCTTGAAATTCCTAAAATTGATTGATTCATATTGCTTGAAATTCTTGAAACTCAATTTTATTTATTTATTTATTATTTTTTGCTTCAGATTGATTTATTGATTTTGAAATTTTTAGCTTCAGAATTTATTTATTTTTTCGTGAACTTTTGGGTAAATTTTGTTTCTGTTTTGGATTGATTTATTGTTTCTGTTTTGAAATTTTTGAATGAATTTTTTATTCTGAAAGTGTTTTTGCTGGGAAGGATGATGAGAAAGGAAGGGAGGGCGGGAGGGAGGAAACGGTTGGTTTTGGTGACTTGGCAAAGCTTGTGTCAAATTTGACACAAGCTTTGGCATTTACCAAAAATAGCAACTGCCAAAGCTGACCATTGGAGAATACTTTTGCCCCATACTTACTATAAAATGGCTTTGGCAACTCCAATGGCAAACCATTGGAGATGCTCTAATTCGAACGAAAGCGAGAGGGAGGAGAAGACCTAAATCGAACGAAATAGAGAGAGAGGAGAAGACCTAAACTTCAAACATATTCATAAAGCAAAGCCTTCGGTCGATCTCCATCTCCATCAAGCTCCATCTCCAGTCGATCTTCATCACCATCTCAACCTGGTAAGTCTCTCTTCTCTCTCGTCTCTAGCTCGCATCTCGTCTCTCTCTCTCTCTCTCTCTTCTCTTTCGTCTGTTTGTCTCTCTTTCTCATCTTTTTTTCTTTTTTCTCTCCGCCTATCATCCTCTTTTTTTCTTTTTTATTTTATTTTATTTTCTTATTATACTCTATTTCTGTATTTACATTTATATATTGTATATTTCTGGTTATATTTTATTTCTCTATTTTTGCATTTACATTTATATGTTTTACATATTATATATTTTGTGGATGGATGATCTATTTATTTATTTAAATGTAGGGATTTTTTATATATACATTGAATTATAATTAGTTTTTATTAATTTTGATTGTTGGTAACATAATAAAAAATTTGCCGTGTCCCCACCATGTCCGTGTCTTCATTTTTTTGAAATCATCGTGCCCTGTATCCGTATATGTATTTATGTCTATGTCTGTATCCGTGTCCGTACTTCATAGATAAACATAAATTCAACTCATCAAATAAATCACAACATTAAAAATATAAGTAATTACACTTTACCTCCTTATAGTTTGGTCAAAAAACACAACCCCTTGTAGTTTAGAATAGATGTGCAAATATGATAGAACATTATCTTTAACCGCACGTCAGTTACACAATATACAAATGAAGAGAGTATTCCTGCAAAATGCAGCTTGAGAAAACTATTTTGCCCTTATCCACATATAAACGCACACCCTCTCCAAAGATCACCTGTTTTCTCATATTTTTTGTCTTTTTTTATTTGCTAATACTTGACACACCAAACTATAAAGAAAAACAAAAGAACGAGGGGCCATTAAGCTCAATCTAGTATCAAAATTCTATCAGGCAAGCTACATAGAAATGAAAGAGCAAACAGATTGTTTGCTTGAATCTTGATTTCTTAACCACCAAAACATCCAATATTTCAAAAAAGCAACAACTCAAGGAAGACCATAGCTAACAGGCCAGGCACTATAGGCACCAGCTCCACGACCAAAGCCTTCCACCAGGACTGCTAAAAGTAGGATAATATACAAGTAGAATCTTCCTTTTTCAGTTTACGAAAACAAGATTTTTGAGTCTTTGACATCAGATTAAGTAACAATCAAGTACCAATTAGCCAGAGCAGGACTACTGAAAAATACAGGGCTATAACAATAAGCAACATGAAAAGACAGAAATGCATAAGATTTCCTACTATTTGGTATCACTTACGTGTTGGTTGAATCTAGAGGAACCTACTATTTTGGTAATTTTTGTATAAATTGCCTAAATTTTACCAAATCTCCACCGGATTTCCTAACAACTTATTTGGATTAATATTTTCTTTCTTTCTTTCTTTTTCGTTGGAGGGAAACAAGAATGTAATAAATGTCAAACAGATTGCTTGTTGGATCTCACTGACTCCACTTTCTTTCTGATTTTCTTGTCGGACAGATAGAGAGTGAATGGGAAAGTGTTGAGTTAGTTGATGGCAACCATGGGGCTGCCAGAAGTGAAGATACTGGTGGCTACAATAGCTGTGGTGATGATGGCATACAAAGGAAAATTGGAGAAAAAATTAGGGCAGTATAATCATTTTGCAAAATTTTTAATGGAGTTAGGGGTTTACAAATTAGTCCAAACCACAGGATTTTTATTGTCGGCCATGTTCTCTTCAATGATCTCTCTTTATCATAGCAAGACGTGCCATACACGCTGACATGTCAATTTTCAAAAAATACATAGCACAATACTTTTAGGACATGTTAAAAATAAAATTTTAAATTTATTATATATCAAACATGAATATTAAAAAAAAGTAACAAAACACTAATTAAAATTAAAAAGCTATATATTCTATAAGTAAACATGACACGCCTCATCCATAGAAGTGACCGTACTACTTAGATGTCAACAAATAACATCCAATGATCCAAGTTTAAAATAAAATAAAATCATGTTAAAATAATAACAACTACACATTCTAAACTGCGTCATTTTGTTTCAACTTTAAACTTGGACCGTTCGATTAACACATCAAGACCATTACAGAGAGATGAACCTAATCCCCAACCACATAGTGCTTTTAAGTGTTCACTTTTGAACCACCAGGGTTCGTATGTTTATTGACCAAACAACAGGACAGGAGATAAAAGTGTAAATACACCTACCTAACAAAATATAACCATGAAAATAGTAATAAATTAAAAATATAAATATAGAACCCAAAAACCAAATTTTGAACTAATCAAGTGAACCCAGAAAAAAATAATAATAGACCATAGATAATGAACCCAACAAAATACTAAAACCCAGATGAATTAAGCAAATGGCATTACTATAAAAATAAATGAAAACCTGGAAGAGCGGGCATGGCGCAAGAAGCGACGGGCTTGGGCGACTTCTCGACCTCGACAAGGCACGTACGGCAGTTTCCGGCAATGGAGTGGTGGCTGTGGTAGCAGAATCTGGGAATTTCGACGCCGGCGACCTCGCAGGCCTGTAGAACGGTCATCCCCTTTGGGATTTTTTATAGCCATCCACGCACACCTCGATCGCGTCTCTTCCGGGGTTGGAGAAGTGGACCCTAGTTCCTCCCACTGGGGTTCGATTTTGGAGATCATCTACCGGAGGCTGGGGCTTGAGCAGCAGCTTCTGGCTTCTGGAGCTCAGCTGTGGAGACGATGGTTCGAACAATGGCATATCTAGGGTTTGGAGATTTGAAACTCAGGGCTGTGGAAGCCAGCAACCCCAACCCCATCTCTCTCTCACTCACACTCTCTCTCTCTCTCTCTCTGACACTGTGTTTGGAACGTATGAGAGAAAAGAAAAGAAATGAAATTAAATGATTGGGATTTCTCATTTTTATTTGGATACGGAACAAATAAAATAAAAGAAATGATTATGATTTCTCCCATTCTTATTTGGTTAGATTTCATTAAGAGAAAAGAAAAGGAAATTATTTTATGTTATATTACCAAAATAATCTTTTTATATTTTCAATCATTTTATTTCTTTTATTTTTATAGGGACAAAATTGGTATTATGAAAATAGTAGTTTCTTTTCTCTCCCAATCTCTCTACTTTTGGGAAGATTGAAAATGAAACTTATAAGAGAAATGAGTTTCTCTCCATTTCTCTCATTTCTTTCCATTTCTCTCCATTTAAATTATCCAAACAAGTAAAAAAAATATATATCTCTCCATTTCTTTTCTTTTCACTTCAAATCACTCAATCCAAACATAGCGTAATAGTGGAAAATGTTTCCTGTCTGTTGTGTTGGCAGATCGAATTACGCGGGGGGGGGGGGGGGGGGTTGTGATGTGTTCCGTTCCGGTTTTGGGGGTGGTGTACAGTCAAATAGGTTTATTTTTAAATTTATTTTGATAATTTAAATTTTTTTTATTTTATATTATATTAAAATAAGATATATTTATAAAAAGTTAAATTAATCGAATATTCGTTTATTTTTTCATTTATTTAGGATATATTTATAAAAAGTTAAGTTAATCGAATATCGTTTATCTTTTCATTTATTTATATTTTTATTTATTTTAATACTTTAAATCATAATTATTATTTATTTTTATAAATATAAATATGAATAGATAAAAAGATAACGATATCGGATTAACTTAATTTTTTACAAATATATTTTACTTGATATATTTTAAAATATGAACAGATCAATTATCAAAATGAACCTATTTAACTGATAACTATTATACACCCCCGCATAACAGCCATTCTAGATCCGTTCCGTTGCATGCGTGTGTTTACTTGTTTGTTTCCACACAAATCAAAGAGGAATCCCAACGACCTTAGGGATCTCCAAACTGTTCATTTTTTTTCATTAAATTTGAATAAAAAAATAATAAAAATTTTATTTGATATTAAAAGTCTATTCATTTTTTTCATTAAATTTAAATAAAAAATTGAATAAAATTTTATTTGATATTAAGAGTATGTTTTTTTGGATGGATTGGATAAAGGAGATTAAAATTCATCGAACTGTTAATACCTGGGATACATTGTCCCTTGACTATTTGGTTAAACTGGATTTGTATTCCATATTTGTTTGATCATGATATTAGATGTCAAAAAAAAAACCTATTTGATTACATAAAATATGAATCCTATGTTTAGAATATTATAGAGAATGATAAATGTTCAAATGATTATTTTACCATTTTCAATTATTTACCAAGTAATAGCAATATTAAACATATCTTCAATATTTTAATTATTTTTAACTACATTAAATAAAAATTTATTTTATTTTATTTTTTACACAATTAAATAAATTTATTTTTTTAAAATTAAATAAATAAAATAAGTAAAATATCAATAAAAATATATGTTATTTTTTTAATTAAAATTTTAAATAAATTTATTTTAAAAAATAATAATAATTAAATAATGAAATTAAATAAAAAAATCTATTAAAATTTAAATAATGAAATTAAATAAAATATAAACAAAATTTTAAAATAAAACATCAATAAAATATCTATAAAAAATTATTTTAAAAAATTAAATAAATAAAACATCAATAAAAATTAAATAAAATTATTTTATTTTAAAATTGAGACATTTAAATTTTACTAAATATAATACATAATTAAATAGTAGAGGGTCAAAATAGTCATTTCACCACCTAATCTCATGTCCCCTCTTATCTCTCTATTTGTGTCTCCCCAATGGGACACAATAGTCCAATGGATTTGGGACTATTAATCCGGAGGGACTAATACTTTGGTGTCAAAAATTTGAACCAAACAACGGACTATTAGTCTGGATTGACTAATAGTCCAATTCCACCCCCCAATTACTCAAAACAAACACCACCTAAGTGTTTTAATGGAGGTTTTTAAAGTTTTATCAGAACACTAAACAATCGGGCAGATGTTCAGCCCATCGATTGGTTAGGGTAATTCTTTTACAAATTTTTGGTTTAAAGCGGACATTCGGGGGACATGCGGTGATGAGAATCCAATAGTTATTAACAGTGATTTGATAGAAATCTTGAATTTGATGTAAGATTTGGTGATGAGTTGAAATAGCAAAAACTAAGTTTTTTTTATTTTATTTTATCAAATTTAAATTTGATGAATTATTGAAAATGATCTTACTGATAGTAAATAGTACTATTTGGGGTTGTTAAAGAGATTTCTTTGATGAGTTGTTCGATAAAAGTGAAAATTCAAAATTAAATAACGAAAATTGAATGTTAAAATTTTAAATTCATTTGGTATATATGATGGAATTTAAGTAATGAATTTAATCAAAAGGTTAGATTTTAAAATTTATTTTCAATTTTTTTAAGTATTCTCTTGTACTTATAATGTGACGGCACTCCAATAACCACGTGTTGTGATCGTGGTTGTGGAATGCTAGTGCTGGTAGCGGTAACATAATTTTGTCGTGATAAGATAGTGGCAATGATGATGGGTGATAGCCGTGTCATAATAATTGTGGTTGTAAAGTTGTAATGGCAGAGGTGATGGTGGTTATTGTTGTTAGAAAATTAATTATTTTAAAGTGTTTTGAGAAGGTAGTTAAAAGTTATTTTTTAATTTTTTTTAATTTTTTTTGTGAGAGAGGAAATTGGGTTAAAAGTTGAAAAGTGGCTTTTAACTCACTTTCCAAAATAAGCCTTTGTTTAGTTTGAATTTTTTTTAAAAAATTATTTTTTTATTTTTCATATTTTTTATTTTTACTGAATTTTTTTTCTAATATTTTAAGTAATTTTTTAAAATTTTTAGACACATGCTAACATAAATACACTAAAAAAGTATAATTTTTGTGAAAACATCTTTAAAAAAATTCACTAAGGCCTCGTTTGGGGGAGTGACTATTTTAGCCAAAAAGCCAACTTAAAACTTGTCACATCACCTCTCTACTTTTCTGCACATCTTTTCGTAAAAAGTCAAAAAGTTACTAAAAAATAGCCTGTTCCCAAACGAGGCCTAAAATATCAAAAATACAAAAAAAATAAGAAAATTTAGTACATTTTTTGTATTTTTGTATATTTATTAATTTTTAAAAATATTCACTTAAAACAAAAAAATACGAAAAATAAAAAAACTCAATTTTTAAAAAATTTAATTCAAAAAACTCAAACCAAACATACTAAATGGTTTTTTGGTAACTTTAATATAAAATTAAAGTGGGGTTTTAATCCTCTATTGAGGTGGATTAAAGTGGATTTAGATTCATTGTAATGAAATCTTTACACTACAAAAAGAATAACAAAAAATCGTTAAGATTTGAATGAGAAATTGACTCATTAAGTTGGCCTCATAAAAAAATTGTGTTTGGAAATGTGTAAAACCTTCTATCCTACATTGATTGTAGAGGAGAGTATTGATGGGTATTTAAATCTCATTTTTTGCCTAAGGGTGAGCCTTTTTGGGCATCTAAATTTTTCGAATGAAGAGGGAGTTATGGATGCTTCTATGATAGATTCGGGTCAAGATTATAGTCCACGTTGGTTATGAAAAAATTGCCACATGCGCACGCACGCCATCCGGACCAATCCCAGTCTGTGATTCGTGGGTCGTAGATCTTGGACTTGGGCTTGAGGCTTGTTTGGAATGGATTGAGATATATATAACACAAAACTTATGTCAATATTAAAGCTGGTAACTCTTCTATAATGATGATGGTTTAATCCATTAGTTTTGCAGATTAATTCTCAAAGTTAATTCCTGCATTTGTTGTAAGGGAGCCTCTTCCTCTTTCTCTCCATGTGCATAAAAGAAGGCCCTCTCCTTCAACTTTCTACACCAGAAATTGCTCTTCTTGTCTTCAAAAGTTTTCCTCTAGTTTATATTATATTCTTCCTGTGAGAGAGTGCTGCAAAGTTCTGTTTGCCAGAACTACTCAATCGGTGCATTGTTGTAGCTGGTACAACCGTCATATCCTGAGAGACAAACGTCGAACAACCTCTAGCACTCAATCGGTGAGGCGACGAATCTGTTTTAAGAATACTGTCTAGTACAGACTTTGATTTGCCTTCCGTTGCTATTTTATTTTATGTATTTATGTTCTTCTAATTGTTATTTCTAGCATGATGTTGTATTTTATAATTTCACATATAAAATATGAATTTATTTGTTTTAGTATCACACAATTTGTACAACAACCTCAAAACAGATTATATGTTTTCACATGAAATTGGACAAATAGATTCATAATAATCTGATAGATTAATTTTCTTTCCTGTATGAATTTTCTGCTTTGCATCTGGTACTTGGAAAATAAATAAATAAACCGCAGAACGTGTTAGGTGTTGTAATCAATCACTGGGAATTATAGCATGTAGGCTCACTCTTTTACTGAATGAAATTCTTTAGTACAAATTTATCCATGATGTTTGGTAGTAATTTGAAAGTAAAACAGATTCACGGTTCTACATTTTCTTGAAATTCCGAAAATCAAAATTAGTGCATGCTACTGTTTCATTGTGTGCACTATTTCTATAATAGTTGTCTATTATAAATATGAAAAAAAAATTCTGATTGTTATATACATAGCTCACTGTTTGCATTGTGCACCAATATATAATATATATATATATATTTTATGTACCAACAATGGCATATAGGCTATTGTTTTATATATTAAACATCTGCATAGGTTACTGTTTGTTTATAGAAGTCATGGTTTGATTTTTGTTCATTAGATTTAATTGGTAAGCACAAAACAACATGCTTATGGGTGTTGTAATTTTTGACATGTCAAATATTTTTTAATTTTTCTTTGTTACATACTTATTATTTTCTAGAAATATTTGCATGATTTTAATTGATAGAGTCACTTGCATAATTAGTGTAAATTAAATTTTATGTAACTCTAACCTATTAAATTTTTGTTTAATGCATTAGGAGTTATAAAATATTTCTAACTTGTTTATATTTATGCATATGATTATTGTATAAATTAAATTTTAACTTTAATTTTGAAGTTTTAGTTTTATTTGTGTAACTGGTGCCTAATAATTCAATTTATTTATTTAGGAGTTATAAGGATTGATAACTTGTGTAATAATTATATATATATAACTCTTGACTATTAACTTTTAATTTAATTCCTAGAGTTACAGATTGATTTTTGTAACTCATTTAGCATATTAATTGATTAGTTAATTTTATTATTAAATAGTTTGCTAGATAATTTCAAGTAATTTATTATATTTACAGTTTCTTTAGATTGGTTGGAGTGTATTTTCTTGTGTTTTTCTACTAACTTTCTTTACAAGAATACCTATGCGAAAGGGATTGGAAAAACCAAATGAATAGTATTTCGGATGTCAAAAACAAAAATATTTGGACTACTAACCTTTGTGTTGAACAGGAATGCCTAAGCGTGGAAATAAATATTTGGACAAATTGAAATCCTTATAGATTGGTTACAGTCTTTATCATTTAAGCAATTTTTTGGTTGAGATTTCGTAGTGGTTACTTGCCAATTTTTTAAGCAAGGTTGTTTGCTTGACATGTTGGAAGCATTTTATTTGTTTGTATTGTTATAGTAATTTTTTACATTGCTTGTAATTTGGTTAGCAATTTTTAAATTACTTGTAAGTGTTGGACCTTAGTTTGTTTTAACCAAATTCATCCCTTAGAAAAACTTAATTCTAAAAATTGTTTCCTATGGATTAGGAGTCAACATGCTCTTGAAAGTTTTGTCAAAAGGTTAACTGAGTTTTAAGTAGGATTGATGTGATCCCTCCAGTCTTCTTGGGAACATTCCTGACCATGTTCAATTCTAGGTTAAGTGGTGAGACTAGTTTTGAATTAAATTTCCAATTATGAATTTTCTAGTGTTAAGTTTAATTTCTGGAAATACAGAAAGTGAAATTCTGTTGTATTTTTCAGAAATGACAATTGTCACCGATGTTGCTGCTACTACTAATGTTGGTGGAGATCTGAACCCCGAGGCAACTGGCTTGCCAACCCCTGCTGTTATGACCTCTGTGGTCAACTCGGTTGCTGTGACCTCTGTGGTCAATCCTATTGTTACTCCTACTGTTCCGAGAGGCCCGTTCAACTATCACAAGCGCCCGGAGAAGTTCACGGGAGTGAATTTTAAGAGGTGGCAGCAGAAAATGCTGTTCTACCTAACCACTCTTAGCCTTGAGAGATTTTTTAATGAGGATCCACTAGCTGTGGAGGAGAATAAACAAGGCAAACAGAAGCTCATGGCTCTAGATGCTTGGAAGCAGTCAGACTTTCTTTGCTGGAACTATGTTCTAAATGGCTTGGCAGATTCACTTTTTAACGTGTTTTATGCCAAGAAGTCAGCAAAGGAGCTATGGGATGGTTTGGACAAGAAGTATAAGACTGAGGATGCTGGGGCAAAGAAAATTGTCGTAGGCCAGTTTCTAGACTTCAAAATGGTAGACTCAAAAACTATCATCAGTCAAGTTCAAGAGTTCCAAGTAATTCTGCACGAGATTCATGCAGAGGAAATGTTCTTGAGTGAATCATTCCAAGCAGTTGCGTTGATTGGGAAGCTGCTTAATGGCTGGAAAGATTTCAAGAACTACTTGAAGCATAAACAAAAAGAGATGACAATCGAAGAGCTTGTTGTCAGACTTCGGATTGAGGAAGACAACAGGAAGAAATGAAGGAGTACCTCTACAGTAAAAGCAAACGTGGTTGAGCATGGCCAGTCCTCGGGGGTGAAGAAAAAACCACAAATAGGTAAAAGCTCGAAGTTGGGGGGTGAGAGGCGGTGTCTCCAAAAGACTAGTCTACAAGCAGCAGGAACCTATTTTTAGGTTCAATGGAAAGTGTTTCAACTGTGGAAGCAATGGGCATCAGGCGGTTGACTGTCGTAAGAAGAAGAAACCTTACAAGAAGTACCCTCCACAAAACAAAAGCCGGGCTCACATGGCTGAGATGGAGGATCTATCACAATATGTGGATGACATGTATTTGGCAATTATCGTCTCAGAAGTGAACATGGTGGGGTCCAACCCGAAGGAATGGTGGATGGACACTGGGGCCACTCGCCACATCTGTGCTGAGAATAAAATGTTCGCAACCTTCAAACCGGTTTCAAACAGTGAAAAATTGTTCATGGGGAACTCTAACACCTCAACTGTTAAAGGAAAAGGCAAGGTGGTCCTGAGGATGACTTCAGGCAAAGAGCTGACCCTGAACAATGTCCTATTTGTGCCGGACATTAGTAAGAACCTTGTCTCAAGGTCGCTCTTGAGTAAGCATGGCTTCCGCATGGTGTTTGAGGCTGATAAGGTCGTGTTAACCAAGAGCAGGGTTTATGTGGGGAAAGAGTATATGTCGGGCGGTATGTTTAAGCTCAATGTAATGACTTTTGTCCCGAAAATTAATGAGAAAGCTTCTTCTTTTGCATATATGCTTGAGTCCCCTAATTTATGGCATGGTAGACTGGGTCATGTAAATTTTGGCTCTTTGCGTAGATTAATCAAATTAGATCACATACCATCTTTCAAGATTAATCCAAATCACAAGTGTGAAACTTGTATAGAAGCAAAATTGACAAGGACTTCTTTTCATTCTATTGAAGTACCAAGCCTTTAGATTTAGTGCATAGTGATGTATGTGACTTGGAAGTCGTACAATCACGTGGTCGCAACAAGTATTTCATCATTTTTGTTGATGATTGAACTAAACACTATTATGTGTATTTGCTTAAAAGCAAAGATGAGGCAATTGATAAATTTATTCTTTTCAAAAATAAAGTTGAAAATCAACTAAGCCGAAAGATTAAGGCTTTAAGAAGTGATCGTAGCGGTGAGTATGAATCCTCGTTTGCTGAGCTGTGTGCTCAATTTGGGATTATTCACCAAATCACAACGCCTTATTTTCCTCACTCAAATGGTGTTGCTAAGTGGAAAAATAGGACGTTAAAAGAAATGATAAATGCAATGTTAATAAGTTCTGGGTTGCCATAGAATTTGTGGGGGGGAAGCAATTCTCTCCACGAATTACATTCTTAATAGAATACCTCGAAAGAATGTAGACAAGACTCCATATGAGCTATGGAAAGGCCACAAGCCTTCATATAAATACCTCGAATGTAGGGGTGTCTTGCTAAAGTGGCTGTGCCCGCACCCAAGCGGGTTCAGATAGGACCGAAATTAGTGGATTGTACATTCATTGGCTATGCACATAATAGCAGTGCATATCGATTTCTTGTGATTAAATTTGCTATTCCAAATATACACAAGAATACTATCATGGAATCAAGAAATACATCTTTCTTTGAAGATGTATTTCCTCATCGTCTCCAAGAAGGGGTTCCAAATTCCATGAAAGAAGTTGAAGATGACTATGATCACATAGATAATCACATGGATGATCAAGTCAATGATCAAGTTAATGATCAAGCTGGGGAAGTAGATAAGCCAAAAAGAAGTAAGAGAGCTAGGACTGCAAAATCCTTTGGTCCGGACTTCTTGACTTATATGTTAAAGAGAGAATCTCGAACTTTCCATGAAGTTGTGACTTCACCTGAAAATCTATTGTGGAAAGAAGCAATAAAGAGTAAGATTGATTACATCTTACAAAATCATACTTGGGAGTTGGTTGATTTACCCCTGTGCAGTAAGGCCTTGGGGAGTAAGTAGATCTTTAGAAGAAAAGATGAAAGCGGATGGATCAATTGATAAGTATAAAGCTAGGCTAGTTATCAAATGATACATGCAGCGAGAAGGTCTGGATTACTTCGATACGTATTTACCTGTGACAAGGATTACATCCATTCGCATGGTGATTGCGATGGCAGCTTTACGTAGTCTGGAGATACATCAGATGGATATAAAGACAACTTTCTTAAATGGAGATTTAGTGCAAAAATCTACATGAAGCAATCCGAGGGGTTTTCAGTTCCAGGACAAAATAAGAAAGTCTATAAGCTTGTCAAATCATTGTATGGTTTAAAGCAAGCTCCTAAGCAATGGCATAAGAAGTTTGACAACGTTATGTTGTCAAATGGGTTTAGAATCAATCAGTGTGACAAATGCGTATATTTCAAAGACACTGACAGAGGTTATATCATTTTGTGTCTATACGTTGATGACATACTCATTGTTGATAGTAATGATGAGATGATTAGAATTACCAAGAGATTGTTAAACTCTAAGTTTGGCATAAAAGATATGGGCCTATAACAAGCCCGCGAGGGACCTCGCTACAGTTCGGACTCGATTTTGTTGCGGTTCTAAATCTGAACCAAAGAGTCCAACTCTGGCAAATCATTTTGAAGAAAAACAGATTTTTTTGAAAGAAGTGCCAAACATGGACTGCTTTGCCAGATACAGAGTCGCCACCTAAATATTTTTTAAATGGGAAATTTAGGAAACCCTAACTCGGTGCCAAAGGCCACGTGTCCGTCATCACCAAAGTTGCCTCGGCTCGGGAACTTGGGTACGATTGGGGAAGGTCACATCGTGAGCACTCCCGCTCGCCCGGTCAAAGACCGGCCTCTACTAACCATGATATCTGTTTTTGAAAACATTGTGAGTTCTTATTCCGGTTATTAGCCTAGATTACTACGTGATGCTCGCAGCAAACAAGTATAGACTGGGCCGTCTGAATTGGAACAAAACATTTCATGTTTGTTTGTTTGAAAATGGTGTGATGGTGCTACCCGCAGGTAGGCTAAGACGTGGATTTGCCACCCTCGGGTGGGTTTAGAAAATAGTGATGTTGCCACTATCTAGTGGGCTTAAAACAAACAGTCAATGCATTGTCTCAATTCAAATAACTCAACCTCCACCCACAGGCATTCAAGGCAGTTATATCACATAAGCACATAGCCTCATGGCAATCATGCTATTTATGGCAGTCACTCACACGCATGCAAGGATGCTAAAGCATAAGACTTACCGAGTACTCTAAGCCAAAACAGAAACCGGTTAGAAATCATGCATGAATCCTAAATATGCTAAAATGTCTAATGCAACACATGCAAAATGCAACTATAACAGGCTCGGCTATTCTAAACATGGTATGTGAAATGTTACAACTAACATGTATTCAACTTGGAATTGAAATACGATGCAGTTTGTATAATGCGCCGAGCCCGGTGCGTGCAAAACAGATGAATGATGCAAACATGCTGTCATACTGTATGCTAATTGAAAATATGCCCTATATCTAACCATCATAAGCGGGTAAATAAAAGGGAGAAAGACGTGGGGTTGGAAGACATACATCACACTCACCCACACTTATTACAGCATTGCCCTCGCGCAGAGGGTCCGAATAAATATACAGTCCGAATAAAAGAATAATATAGTCCGAAATAATACAGATTCCTAATTAATTGACAAATTAACTAAAAAAAACAGTAAACTGGCATGCAAGCCAGGGACTGCCTCGCCTCCGCCCCGAATAATGAAATGATGCATGTTGGGCTGCCTTGCGCGGAAATCCACTGGGATGCCCCAATTAGCCTCTGTTTGCGATGTTTCTCGGAATGCGTGCCGGACTTCGGAAAGTTGCTGATTCTTCATTTTGCTGCAACAGAGAGCAGGAAAGGGGCATAGCAATGTATTTCACAAATATATGCATGCCTCGATCCTCGTGCCACCAATCACGCATACCGATGCATGATGGCCGAGGAGCCGATTTGCACAACTCAATATAGGATGAATGCATATGAATGCTACAACAAAACCTAACTCCATCATGGGTAATCCGAAGTGTCGGTGACTTGGGAATTGAGACTCGTTCCGTCACTCAGGGTGCGAAACGTGCCTCGTTTCTCGTGCAATATGCATGATATGCATGAAATGCAACTAAGATACAACCTAGTATGCACAATGCGGATGAAAATGAAGATGCCTCGAAATGCGTGCACACGGGCACGCAAACCGAGGCCATGATGAAATGGAAATCGGATAAAACTGAAGTGCCTCGAAATGCGTGCACACGGGCACGCAAACCGAGGCGATGATGCGAAATGCAAATCGGATAAAACCGAAGTGCCTCGAAATGCGTGCACACGGGCACGCAAACCGAGGCGATGATGAAATGAAAATCGGATATGCAAATTGGGCTTATACTAACATGAGTGGACCTCAGCCACACTCACATCAGATGCCGTCGGATAAAACGGAGATACCTCGAAGTGCGTGCCCACGGGCACGCAAACCGAGGCAATGATAAAATGAGATGGAAAATGCGAATTGGGCTTACACTAACATGAGAGAGCCTCAGCCACACTCACATAAGCTGCCGATGGATGAAAATGAGGTGCGTCGAAATGCGTGCACACGGGCACGCAAACCGAGGCATGGCCCGAAGGCATGAAATGGCATACGGAAATGATATGCAAGCATGCAAACCAAATTTCAGCACCTAAATGAAGGGGAAAACAGCCCCGAAATGATACGAAATGACAACCAATGCATGAAATCATCCCGAAATGCGATATTAAGCCCCCAAAATGGCCTACAGCTATACTAAACATGCAAAATTGATACATGACAGCAAAAACAGTAGCAAGGCAGTCCCAAATATGGCATTTTTCCAGTACAAATCATGGATAAATAACAACCACAAGTATGGTAAAAATAGCTTGCAAAAATGGGGGAAAGGAGGAGAATTACAAAGCAAGTGGTATATACAATGCTCAAACTGAAAAACACAGTTCTACAAAATTAAAGAGGGGCCAAAAATATGCACACTTACAAGAGATGACATCCCCCAATTCAGTATGTAGATAGGATAAACATAGCATGCAAAATAATGTGCCAAAAGGGACTATAACATAAGGTACCAAAAGCATACACCAAATGACCTAAGACCCTTAACAAAACACGAAGAATAGGCCAAAATAAGGCACTTTCTAAGCCTGATGAAGGCCTAAAACAGAAGTTAGAATGGCCTAAAAAAAATGCAATTTTACGGAAAATATGAAGGATATAACATGAAGTACATGATAGAGGGGCCAAACATAGTTGAGCCCTTCTTCAATATTGAAGAGGGGCTCAAAATAAGCCCACTAACAGTTTACATCAGGCTCGAAATCAGATCACTAAAAAGCCAAACAAAGCATGCAAATAATTGGCATAAAGGGTGATATTGAAAGAAGTGCATCATGGGGCTCTCAAATGAGGTTGAGCCCTTCTAAAATGTTGTAGAGGGGCTCAAAATGAGCCTAAAACCAGTAGGGGTCGGAGTCCAAAAAACAAATGTATATAAGCCAAAAATAGCATGCAAGATCATGACATACAAGGTGGATATTGAAACAAGTGATAGATAGAAGCATCAAACAAGGTGGAGCCCTTCTACAATGTTGTAGAGGGGCTCAAAATGAGCCTAAAATCAGTAGGGGTCGGAGCCCAAAACAGTAGGCAAGTAGGGTAGAAATAGGAAGCAAGAAAATGGCACAAAAGATTAATTTTGAGGTTTACCTTTGAAGATCCAATTGTTGCTACCTCTTGGCTTGAATTTGTTGCTTCTTGGCCCTTGGAGAACCTTCCTTTGCTGCTGGAATGGTAATGGTGATGGTGAGGCTTAGGGTTGATGAAGAGAAGAGCTAGAAACTTGAAGGTTTTCTTGGATTTTTGGCTATGGAAATGAAGGATTTGGGAGAGAGGCTTCTAAGATGAAATGTTGTAACCCTAGGGAAGGAGCTGTCCAGCCCCTCAAATAGGCAAGAAATGGTGTAAAAGGGGAGGGAAATGCATCCAAGCTTTCCCTCCCAAAATATCTCCCGGAGGGGTGAGATATTTCAAAAAGCAGCTGGACAGCTGTAAAGGGCTGGAAAGCAGAAAGCTGGCCGGCCAGGTAACTTTCTGGAAGGTGGCCGGCAGGCCACCCCAACTGGTCGGCCAGCCACTCACCCTGGCCGGCCGGCCATGGCCCAAAAATGAAGTCAAGAATTTCTGGCCGACCACCAAGTTTTGGTGTCCTCCCATGTGTGTAGAACAAGGTTCCAAGGTTGAAATCTGGCAACACTGAAACAGGAGTCACAACATTGCATTTGAAGGAGAGGCTCAAAAATGAAATCAACAATTACTGGCCAACCATGCACTTTTAGGGTCCTCCCATGTCCCCTCATCACAAATATGTAGCTTTGGTTGGAAGAAAATACCCCTAGGGTGTTCAACATTAGCCCGGAAGTGAGAAAAACGGGCTCCGGAGGAGCGAAACTGGTTTTCTGAGACAATTGTTGACCTTCCACCCTCCAGTGATCTTTCTGATGTTAAAACAGAGGTACCTGCCAAAAATCGGAGAAAACCGATGCAAAATGAAAGCTCGGGGCCAAAACCGGGTAGTTCGGGGCCCCGAAAACCGGCTGTAAGCACCGAAAGTGGCGTACGGCCGCGAAGTGGGTACCAGAGGCCCCAGTGTCCCTCGGAATGATAAAAAAGAGGCACTTGCCAAAAACCGGAGAAATCGGAGATGGTTGGGCGATCCCGAACCGAGGCACACGGCCTGACGGCTCCGAAAATCGGGAACCGGGCTCCGAAATGGGCAAAATGGCCTACGGCCACGAAATGTAGCTCACGGCCACTGGGAGATAGTCTACGGGACCATTCCCTCCCCTTAGGAAAGAAAACAGAGAAAACCGAGTCTGGTTCGCAAACCGAGACAAGGCGCAGAAGAGAGTTCGGAAGTCCGGAGGCAGGGCGCACGGCCGCGACTCTGAGACTTCTGAACGAGCACGACATACAACATCACCGAGCGCTCAATCGGTGACATCTGAGCCTTAAGGTCGGTCAAAAATGGGGTGTCTACAGTTGCCCCTCTTTGACAGAACTCGGAAGTCACGGAGTGACGGGAGTGAATGTCAAAGCCCAGAGACGACCCATTTTTGACAAGGCCGAAGACTTAGACAATCATACAAGATGAACAGATATGTGCCCGCAGGCGTGCCCGCAGGCAGGGGGGGGCAAAATGCAAAATGACATGCACAGAGCTAGGTGATCACGCAAATGCAGCAAGCTGTAATGAAGCAAGTATTGACAAATAGATGCAACAGTTTTAAGCAAGAATGCAAAGCAACAACTACATTTCATGCAGTTAGGAATGCGGAGAATTATTCAATTCTCGTCGCGTCTCACACGGAGAAGATACGATACCTGCGCGATTCGTCTGGTCGCACCAGCCTCAAATGAACCGTACATACAATATCGTGCCTGCAAAATAGAGAAATTCAACAAGAACAATATGCCAACAACATATATTCAATGTAATTCCTGTGATTCTGAAAGTTTGACACACACAGTGTCAGCGAATGAATGCATCGCAATGTGAGAAAAGATAATGCGTGACAACGCATGTTTAAGCACAGAAATATCATACATCAAGAAATCATGCATGACAATGCAAAATATTCATGAGAATGCAAATTACGTGCAAAATAATGCAAAACGAGCATAAATCGGGGTGCCCGTTTGTTGTGCAACAACGAGCTGGGAAACGCGCATTTCGGCGACGGCAACTCGATCACGGCCTCTGATTCATCTCCCGGAGAGGTCACAACATGTTTTAAAAGGATACACTCTGATTTTGATGAATAATGATGAGACACATGTCAGAAATTGCAATTGAAGTTCCGGTGGAGCAATTCGGCGCCAGAAAGTGCACTTTTCTTAAACTTTTTCAGGTCCCGGGAACTCCGATTTTCCTCAAAATTTGCAGAGAGGTAGGGGAGGGGGTGGGGACCATGGTCGGCCAGCCCATTGCCCTAGGAGAAGCCATCGGCCATGGCAAAAAAGTAAAGGGGCCGGCCAGCCAGGTTAGGTGGCCGGCCGGCCACTGCCCAAAAGCAGGGGCATTTTGGTCTTT
The DNA here is from genome assembly GCA_036172215.1 of Camellia granthamiana. NCBI lineage: Eukaryota > Viridiplantae > Streptophyta > Magnoliopsida > Ericales > Theaceae > Camellia > Camellia granthamiana. Next base: position 78,879,759 of record CM069903.1, read on the forward strand.
TCGGCCATTTCTATATATATGCTTGCCCATTGCCTCCGAAATCACTCCCAAAGTTGTGAAAACTCCTCCTCTTGCTCCCCAGACCATTTCCTCTTTCAGATCTGCATTTTATACGCGCCCTCCGGCTTTCCACACAAGTTGTTTCTGTGAAATCCTTCAATTTTAAGCACTTTGAGTCGACTAAATTTTGACTTCGGGGCTTCTCTTCTCATTTTCACCACTTGAGGTAATTTTGTCTCAATATTTGGAAGATTTTCCCGAGAGTTGACTTTTGTTGACTTTTCATTTCCCGAGAGTTGACTTTTGTTGACTTTTTCCAATTTTGGCTCATTTTGCTCATTTTTGCTTCTCTTTGCAGATTTCTCGACATGGCGGGTCACTTTCCTCACGGCGGAGGTTTTCCCGGCGCCGGAGATGATTTTGATATTATGACATTGCCCCCGAGGGTTCGCCCTTTTGTTCCTGATCGATACGCACCAGCGGTACATAGGCTTCCGCGAGCCACTTTTCGTCATTTCACCGAGTTCAACGATCGGGTACCAGGGGATCTCCTTCTGCGAGAGCCGGAGCAGCACCTCTCCTACGATGCAGAGGTATTTTACTTTATTTTCTGTATCTTTCGTGCATTTTGTACCTTTGCCATGCTTAGACGCACAGTTTAGCTTACGACATAGTATTTGCATCCTGAGCATGCGACTTAGCCACTTGAATTTCATGAACACCCGGCTCATTGACTGAATGTGAACGCACAGTACACATTAGTTAGAAATTGAACACACGGCTCAAACATTGATTCACCAAACACACAGCCCGAAGTCGAAAATGAGCATACAGCACATACTGACTAAGAGTAGAACACACAGCCCTAAACTCTGATTTTCTGAACACGCAGCCCAGATTTGAAGCGAACACGCAGCCCACTGATTAAGAGTAGAACACACAGCCCTAAACTCTGATTTACTGAACACGCAGCCCAGATTTGAAGTGAACACCCAGCCCACTGATTAAGAGTAGAACACACAGCCCTAAACTCTGATTTACTGAACACGCAGCCCAGATTTGAAGCGAACACGCAGCCCACTGATTAAGAGTAGAACACACAGCCCTAAACTCTGATTTACTGAACACGCAGCCCAGATTTGAAGCGAACACGCAGCCCACTGATTAAGAGTAGAACACACAGCCCTAAACTCTGATTTACTGAACACGCAGCCCAGATTTGAAGCGAACACGCAGCCCACTGATTAAGAGTAGAACACACAGCCCTAAACTCTGATTTACTGAACACGCAGCCCAGATTTGAAGCGAACACGCAGCCCACTGATTAAGAGTAGAACACACAGCCCTAAACTCTGATTTACTGAACACGCAGCCCAGATTTGAAGTGAACACACAGCCCACTGATTAAGAGTAGAACACACAGCCCTAAACTCTGATTTACTGAACACGCAGCCCAGATTTGAAGTGAACACACAGCCCACTGATTAAGAGTAGAACACACAGCTCTAAACTCTGATTTTCTGAACACGCAGCCCAGATTTGAAGCGAACACGCAGCCCACTGATTAAGAGTAGAACACACAGCTCTAAACTCTGATTTTCTGAACACGCAGCCCAGATTTGAAGCGAACACGCAGCCCACTGATTAAGAGTAGAACACACAGCTCTAAACTCTGATTTTCTGAACACGCAGCCCAGATTTGAAGCGAACACGCAGCCCACTGATTAAGAGTAGAACACACAGCCCTAAACTCTGATTTACTGAACACGCAGCCCAGATTTGAAGTGAACACACAGCCCACTGATTAAGAGTAGAACACACAGCTCTAAACTCTGATTTACTGAACACGCAGCCCAGATTTGAAGTGAACACACAGCCCACTGATTAAGAGTAGAACACACAGCCCTAAACTCTGATTTTCTGAACACGCAGCCCAGATTTGAAGCGAACACGCAGCCCACTGATTAAGAGTAGAACACACAGCTCTAAACTCTGATTTTCTGAACACGCAGCCCAGATTTGAAGCGAACACGCAGCCCACTGATTAAGAGTAGAACACACAGCCCTAAACTCTGATTTACTGAAATTTGAACACGCAGCCCAAAACAATTCATTTGCACACAGCTCATTTCCACTTCATTTGCTGATACACGCATTCATTCTAAAATGCAGGCTGGCTCTCGCACAGTGCGAGGATATGGCTCCACTGCCGCGAGGGAGTGGTATGCTGAGCTTCCGGAAGCTGTCCGGGACTTGGTTGACTTCGCAGGATTCGGACCATTCTGCAGGGGGTTATCACATTGTCTTATCAGTAGGACATTATTTGCTGCTCTGGCGGAGAGATGGTGGGACACCACCAATTCTTTCCATTTTTCTGCGACTGGGGATATGACCATGACCCCACTGGACTTCGCTATGCTCACCGGCCTAGACCTAGGCGGTGGACCCATTCCCTATGACGAGGATATGGGTCAGTGGGAGGCTGCTTGGATGCATCTATTGGGGGCCCGCCCGCCTGTAGACAGAGGTACAGGGAGGGTTCGGTATACTTGGTTCTCTTCCCATTTCCGGCGACCACAGATGGAACCTGAGTCTCCCGAGGAGGTCGAGCAGTATACTCGTGGTTTCCTCATGTTCCTCTTCGGCACCACCCTGTTTGCTGATAGAGGGAACATGGTCGGGCTATATCTCTTGAGTGCCCTAGTAGACCTATCACAGGTCAATCAGTATGATTGGGGCGGCGCTGGCCTGGCTACCCTTTATTGCTACATAAGCGCAGTCTCTCGCACGCGGGGGGACTTACTCGGCGGCTACTGGAGAGCTTGGGAGGTACATTCTGTCCTCTTGATTTATATTTTTGCTCCTCATTACTTGTTCACTGCACACACGGCGCACTTTGCATTCTGTATTCTGCCTTTAGCACTTTGTATTCACATTCCGCACTGCTTTTCTCAGCTATGGGTATATGCATATTTCCCCACATTAGCCCCGGAGATGGAGGTGGCAGGACCTCCTATGACTCCGTTTTCATTGATGTTTGAGGGCGAGCACCTATCGAGGCCCCGAGAGACTCTCTTTGCTCTGCGACAGTACTTCGACACCGTGCGCGCGACAGAGGTATTTCAGAACTCTCAGTTCCTTTCATTTTCATCTTTGATCTGCTTTGTATTTCTTGATTTCTGATTAATTTGTACACTGGTTATCCGCAGATCACCTGGCAACCCTGGGCAGTCTTCGGCGACGATCTCGAGAATCAGTACCCCGGAAGGTCGACTAGTTCCCAGTATAGGTTCCTGCTCGAGGGACCAGTCGGCAGGGCTTGGTTCCTGGAGGAACGCTTTCAGCGTCAGGTGTGGGGGTATGATTCTCAGGACCCTCCTGCTGTGCCTCCACCCACTATGCGGACTGCCGACAGGCTATCTACTGAGGAGGTCACTAGGGACATGCAGGGCACCGATGCTTTACTACATCTCATTGAGGGGAACTACGCCACCTATCGCCGCATATATCTGATGCCCCCCTTGACGGGAGTACGGGCTCCACCACTGAGGTCCACTGGCACACCATCTTCGAGTCGTGCCCGTGCTGCAGACATCCCCTCTTCTAGCAGGGCTGGTGCACCTAGAGGTAGAGGCAGTTCGATTCCTCCGATCCCTCCGACTCTCGATCATCCTGGATGGCCAGATATGCCGACTGAGTTGACGGGGTGGCAGTATGGGACTACTTCTCCGATTCCGATCCCTATAGAGCCTCCGATGCCTGGTCACAGATATGTCAGAGACCCTGATTCACCACCGGTATGTTTTACAGCTTTGATTTATCAGTCGGACATTTGGACATCCATTCCTTTACTGATAGTTTTGCATTTGTGTCTGTAGCCTCCAGTCGAGTACATGGACGAGATGCTTGGGATGTTAGCCTCACTTGAGGGGATGGTCCTGCGTAGAGAGGCACAGATGTCCATCATGGGCTTCCAGGTACCCTTCATCTCTCTTGCATTTATCATATTTGTGATCACATGTTGGTTTTAAACATTCTGTTACACTGATAGGCTATGTAGAACACATCTTGCACACACCCCACTCACATACTGTACTTGCACCTGCTTTTTATGTTTGAACTGATGTATTGCACTTTTCATTTTCAGATGCCTCCCGTATATGCTCCGGCGCGAGGCGGGCCACCAGGGCCTTCTCAGAAAGGTCGAGGTGCTAGACCTGCTCGAGGTACTGGGCCTCGAGAAGCTGGGCCATCCAGGCCTTACCGAGGAGCTCGAGGAGCAGGGTCGTCTCGCAGACGCAGGGCACCCATTGTCGAGGATGAGGAGGAGGAGGTCGCAGACCGTGTGTCCGAGACATCTCCTGGGGAGGGAGGTTCCGGTCTTGGTTCCGGGAGTGGAGGCGAGGCTGAGGGGGATCCGGAGGATGACAGCTCTGATCCGGATGGTGATGATGGTGCAGAGGTTATCCCGCAGAAGAGGATGAGAGGGCCTCCTCATTCCCGTTCCCGAGGACACTGATGTTATTTCCTGCTTTATTTTACTTTTTGCTAGTAGTTTGTAGCACTTTGCACATTATTAGGCAGTTTTATTTTCTGTAAAACTTGTACCTCTAATTTGTTGTAAAACATGATGGAATGAAACAGCTTTTGAAAATGTGCTTGCATTTGAAACTCCTAACATCGCATCGCATCATTTTGCACAAAAAATGGAATTGAATGGAAATGTACCTTGTGTATTTACCGAGTCAGGTAATGAACCGACACGACAAATCAAAACAACTCGACTCACTAAGAAATAACAGAATCTTAGCAAGTTTACAACTCGATAAACAAAGTACAACAATGTTAACGACTCAATAGACAAGACTTAACAAAATTGTGTAACCAAAAAGTAACAATTCAAAACACAAAATGCGACAGCTCGACAAAACTTACAACTCGATAAACAAAACAACAACTCGATAAGCAAAATACAACAGAACATACTTCGGACGGACAATCCGGATGATGGAACGCACCCGTAATTGAAAGAAATGGAGGCCTTCGACATTCCCGATGCATGAAAGTGCCTCAAACTTCCTTCCGGCGGGCAAAATAGGACCAACGCGCGGCCGAAAACATTTTGTAGCTAGAGATTAGAGGGTGGCCGGCCTACTAGAATAGGTGGCCGGCCGTAACCTCCAGAAATTTGACACGTGTCCTTTAAATAGTGTTTTGCCCCTCTATAAAAGCCCCACCCTTGGAACTCATTCATTTCATCACCTTTCCTCACAAAAATGGAGGCATTTCTCGTAGAAAATCTCACATCTTGGATTTCTTCTTTAGATGGCTCGGAGAAGTTGAACTTCCGGGGTTTTGGCTTGAATGCACTGTTCACGCTGGGCCGGACTCCACTGCATCTTCCTTTCCTCTACGCCGCGGCAAGGTTTTGGAACCCGGTGACGCACGTCTTCAGCTTCGGAGGGCAAGAGGTATGTCCTACTTTTGAAGATTTTCAAGCCTTGATGGAATCCGAACGAGGCGAGGAGATCTTGCCCCAGCTCAATTTTGGCTATGCCCAGACCTTAGGGCGGATGTGCGGTCTTAATGCGCATGATGCTAGATCTCTGATTGGTGATGGCATGTTGGATATCCCGAGCCTGATTTACCGATTTTCTGATACCGGTGACCGCGGCAACCACTATTGGCAAGGCTTCCGGCAGCACGCCCTCTGCTTGTGCCTACTATCTCATTTTCTGTTTGTCTCGGGCTTCGGAGGAACTAGCATTCGTTTGATTAAAGTCGCCCAAGGTTTGAGAGAAGGAAAGAGTTGCATCGCCATGACTCTGGCCGAGACACTGATGGGCTTGGATGCTTTCCACTGCCGGGAGACCACCAGGTTTGCAGGGAGTCCACTACTGCTACAGGTAATGTTTCCCACCCAAGCTCACATGTATATTTGCTCACATCACTCGGCCCTCGGGCTCGGTTTTTCTCACAAAACCCTCATCTTACTTTTCTCTCATCGCACATCTCTCTATTCTTTATTCTCTCATTTTTCATCCGTCCCTAGATATGGTTGATGGATAAATTGCAAGTTGTGGACTCTTGTCCTGCTTACTCAGCCCGTGGCTACTTCTTTCGGCAACGCCTAGTGAATGCACTTGATGAGAGCTGGTGGTTTGAATGGATGTGCAATTTGTCGGCGGATCGCATTGCGTGGCGTTGTCCTTGGCTCAATCTCCCGGCAATGAGCTATAGCATGTCCCGGCAGGTCGGGATTCGACTGATCGGCTTGACTCATTGTGTGTTCTATTTCCCATTCCGTATTCTGCGCCAGTTTGGCCATGATCAGACTTGCCCTCCGGAGGGGATTGAGTATCCGGCTACATTTCCAGTTCGAGGCGCACAGCTGGCTCGACAGGCCGCAGCATGGAGAGTTAGAGAGCTTCTGGCCCCTGCTCCTATTTTCAGTTGCACTTTATCTGACGAGTGCTGGGATTGGCTCAACGAAGAAGCACAGGTTGGGCCTAGGTCGGCATCAGAGGCTTCAACCAGCTCTGGGAGGGGGCGCAGGGACACCTGACTTGACTATGCCCCAGATTTATTGCTTTATTAGTACTTTCAAGTTTTCGTTATGAATGTAATAAAAAGCAACTTCAATTGTATGCAAGAGCAGGAGAACTCTGTTTTGAAATCAATGAAATTGAAGGTTGTGGTACTGAAAATTCTCCACTTTTGGTCCAAAAATGGTCTTAGTTGTGAAAAGATTAATTTGAACAAAGTCAACTTTTATTAAAACTTTTCAAAACTATTTTCGATATGGATCAGAACTGGACACGCCTGAGATCTGTCACTAAGACGCACAACCCCGGATCCTAGCAACTGGAAAGTTGCCCCTAGTCTGAATGGTACCACAGCATTTCATTGCAACGGAAAGTTGCCCCTAGTTTGAATAGCACTATACCAGAGATTGCGATAAATGCTGATGAATAGAGATGACCGAGACGATCAAATGGACAAAGTTGATCGGGGAAAAGATTGTGGCTGAACTTCAGGATGAAGCTGCCTACGTATCCCATAGATGGGAATCAAGCCTTACGTAGTTCAGGCTCAGGTTCGCTCGGGTATTTTTACTCTCCTTTTGCGCTCTAACTTTTGCCAAGGCCGCCCTTTGCGGGTTTTCAACCTTGCGAGCTCAGTTTTTATATTTTCAAATTTTTTGTGCTCTGAGTTTTGCCTAGGTCGCCCTTTCGGGTTTTCGGCCTAGCGAGCCTCTCAGGGGTAGTATTTCTTCAACTTGTCCATGTTGATCGGTTGTGAGAACTCCAAGCCATCTAGATCCATCAGAACCACAGCTCCACCTGACCAGATAGACTTAATGATGTAGGGACCAGTCCAATTAGGTCTGAACTTGCCCCTAGGGTCGTGGATGGGAGCTCGGTTGTCCTTGAGCACCAAATCTCCTTCTTTCAAATTCCTGGACTTAACCTTCTTGTTAAAAGCCTGGGCAATTCTGCGTTGATAACCCTGAACATGGTACAGTGCCTTCAACCTTCTTTCATCAAAAAGCATGAGTTCCTCGAATCTATTCTGCTGCCAATCTGCCTCGGCTATTTGGCACTCGGCCAATACTCTCAACGATGGAACCTCAATCTCAATTGGTAGAACGGCCTCCATCCCATAAACCAATGAATACGGAGTCGCCCCAGTTGAAGTTCTGATTGAAGTTCGGTAGCCCCACAGAGCGAACGGCAGCTTATCTGGCCAATCCCGATAGGTTTCCACCATCTTCTGTAGTATGCGCTTGATATTCTTGTTGGCAGCCTCAACCGCTCCATTAGTTTGCGGCCGGTAGGTAGATGACTTATGAAAAGCCACATTGTATTTCTCCAACAAGTCAATTACCTCCTTCTTGAAGTGGGAACCATTGTCTGAAACGATTTCATTTGGGACTCCGTAGCGACAGATGATGTTGTTCCTGATAAATTTTGCTACATGCGAAGCCTTCAACACCGCATAAGATTGGGCCTCGACCCACTTTGTAAAATAATCTATCGCTACCAAGATGAACTCATGCCCATTCGACCCCTTTGGCGTAACAGCCCCGATCACATCAATCCCCCAAACTGAAAAAGGCCATGGTGAAGTCATGTTGTACAGCTTCGACGGCGGGATGTTCATGCGGTTTGCATGGATTTGACATTTGTGACATCGCCGGACGAAACCAATACAATCCTCCTCCATGGTGGACCAGTAATAACCCTGTCTGAGGATCTTCCTTGCCAGCATGACCCCATTCACGTGTGCTCCACATTCTCCTCCGTGGATGGCTTCCATCAGACGCTTTGACTCTTCTGCATCAACGCACAGTTTATGCATTCCCAGATGACCCCTTTTATACAGTTTACCCCCGCAGATGATGAACTGAACGGCCAATCTTCTTATTGCCCTTTTGTCTTTGGCACTTACCCCTGGCGGGTATGCTTCCTTCTCCAAGAAATTCCAAATGTCGTAATACCAAGGGTGTTCGTCCTGAACTTCATCTATGGCTGCAATCGACTCATAGGCTGGTGCAAATTTCTGATCAATGATGACTGGACGCATTCGGACTCCACATGGGATGTCTATCAAAGATGATAGAGTTGCTAAAGCGTCTGCGAACTTGTTGTTCTCTCTCAGTAGATGAGTAAAACTTAACTTTTCAAACCGAGGAATCAGCAAGTCCAAGGTCTGGTGATACATCATCATATTTTCCTCTTTTACTTTCCAGTCTCCTTTAGCTTGAGACACAACAAGGTTCGAATCCCCAATGACATCCAGCCGTCTTGCCCCTAGTTCTAGGGCTGCTTCTAAACCAGCAATGCACGCCTCATATTCTGCTTCGTTGTTCGAGACTTTGAACCGGAGTTTGAAGGCTAGAGGGATATGGGAATTGTCGGGTGCTATCAGCAACACTCCTATCCCATACCCATGTTGATTTGACGCTCCATCAAAGTACATCGTCCAAATTTCATCGTCGATATACAGAATTGCTTCATCTGGGAATAGATACTCAACTGCTTCATCCCCCTCAACCGGATGGTCGGCAAGGAACTCTACCACTGCTCTTCCTTTCACTGACTTGCGTGTGACGTATGTGAGATCAAATTCGGAGAGCAACAGCAACCAACGGGCTAGCCTACCTGTAAGTGCTGGTTTCTCGAAGAGATATTTGATGGGATCAAGTCGTGAAACCAACATTACAGAGTGAGCTAACAAGTAGTGCCGCAGCTTCCTAGTAGCCCATACCAGAGCTAAGCAAGCCTTTTCTAACGGTGTATACCGGGTCTCATATTCTAGCATTTTCTTGCTCAAATAATAGATGGCTCTTTCCACCTTATCTTCTGATTCTTGTGCAAGCATGCAGCCCATCGTAGTTTCAGTCACTGACAGATACAAAATCAGCGGTTTCCCCGGTTCTGGTGGTGATAAAACGGGTGGGTTCTGTAGATATTCTTTAATCTGTTCAAATGCAGCTTGACATCGGCCGTCCCATTGGAACTTCTTTCCTTTCTTCAGAAGACCAAAAAGTGGTTCACAAGTCAAGGTTAGTTTTGAAATAAACCGTCTTATGAATTGCACTTTACCCAGAAAGCCGCGCACCTCCTTTTCAGTCCTTGGTGGTGGCATTTCTAAGATGGCCTTGATTTTGGAAGGGTCGACCTCGATGCCCCTTTGTGTAATCAGAAATCCCAGCATTTTTCCCGCTGTAACACCAAATGTGCACTTCTGAGGGTTTAGCCGCAACCTGAATTCCCTGATCCTTTGGAAAAACTTGTGCAAGGCGGTGTAGTGGCCCTCTCTTTCTTTGGACTTGACAATCATGTCGTCCACATACACCTCAACCTCTTTGTGGATCATATCATGTAATATTGTGGTCGCGGCCCGTTGATAAGTAGCTCCAGCGTTCTTTAACCCAAACGGCATTACCTGGTAGCAGTATGTCCCCCACGGGGTAGTGAATGCAGTCTTTTCCCGGTCTTCGGGTGCCATCACTATCTGATTATACCCTGAGAAGCCATCCATGAATGAGAGCAAAGCGTGCCCTGCTGTGAAGTCCACTAACTCATCGATGTGCGGTAGGGGAAAGTCGTCCTTCGGACTAACTCTGTTCAGATCTCTGAAGTCTACACACACCCGGATCCTGCCATCTTTCTTCGGCACCGGCACAATGTTGGCCAACCAAGTCGGGTATTCGGATACCAGCAGGAAGCCTGCGTCGATTTGCTTGGTGACCTCTTCTTTGATCTTGAGGGCCCAGTCTGGGCGGATCCTTCTGAGCTTCTGCTTGACAGGTCGGGCCTCGGGGTCAAGGGGGATCCGATGCTGTACAATCTCAGGATCGATTCCAGGCATGTCTTCGTAGGACCACGCGAAAACATCTTTGAAATCTTTTAATAAAGCGACTAAGTGCTCGCGTTCCTCCGAAGACAACGTGGACCCGATCTGGACCAGTCGCGGGTCCTCCTCAGTACCAATGTTCACGGTAGTGATTTCGTCCACTAGGGGTTTAACAAACCTCTCCTGCTCCTGTTCAATTAAACGTTGTAAAACCGGAGGAACTTCGTCCTCTTCGTTTTCATCAAAGTTTTGAAAGTTTGAATTAATACAATAAATTAGGGGCACAGAAAAGTACTCAGAAACCACAGTTGCCTGATTCTCATTAAGTTCATCCAAATCGTCCTCGGTTACAAAAGACTCAAATGAGAAAGAAAAAGACGACCTGGACAAGACCGTGGCATCCGGGTTAACATCCCCAGGAGTACCAGACTCAGACTCAGTCGAGCTGGAACCTGATTCCAACTCGCAAGACTCGGTGGAATCAGATTCCGGCTCACTACCTGACCCGGTGCTGCTGGACAGAAATCCCTCCTCGTATTGCCAGGTGAGGGAGGGTGCGATTGATGCATCCAAGATAGCTGTTGGTCGGCTCGCAGCCGTTTCATTCCCAATCATGGAAACCACAAAGTTATCCCCCAAGCACTCTTGGTCGATCGGAGGATCAGAGAGGAGACATGCCAGTGCTACCCCCATTTCAAATTCAATGCCCTCAGGATCCACTGCTTTATTCTGCTCATCCTCAGTTGTTGGGTCTGTCTGCTCTGTGGCAACGTCATCCCCAGATAGTTGTAGGTCGAAAAAGATCTCGAAGCCTGGCACGCGCTTCTTCTCCGCGTTCAGCCACGGCTCTGGGAAGCCACAAAATGGAAAGTCTTCTCCCTCCCGGACAAAGCGTCCGTTCAGGGTACCCTGGATGGGCCTGTGCATCAGATCAAAAGGCTTCCCAGCCTGCTTCGCTCTGGCTCTGCCGGCCATTTCCTTCCCTTTCCTTGCCCAATCTTCTTTGGTGGGCAGATAACCCAGTCCAAAGGTATGTGGATTGTGTGGCACTTCGGCCAACGCTGCGACTCCTTTCCTGCCGCTTCTTCCCAATCCCATCCCGGGTATATGTTGTAGCTTGTTCATGAGGTAGACGGCTTGAGCGCTGACATACACACCCTCATTCACAGCCATAATGTTTTGAACCACCCGGGCCTCAGCCAAAGTAAATCCCGATATAAACACGTCCTCCATGCCGTGTTCAATCTCTAAGACTGGCGTAGATATCTCCGGAGGGGGATGGATTGATGAATTCCCAAACACAATGGCTACTCCCTTTCCATAGGGGTATTTCACCATTTGATGTAGAGTGGAGGAGACGGCCTTTACCTGATGCAACCAGGGTCGCCCCAAAAGCATGTTAAAGGATGCTGGGACCTCCAAGACATGAAAATCTACCTCATGTTATCCAGGCCCAATCTTGGTTTGGATTCTTACTGTCCCTAGGACATCCCTACTTGTATTGTCGTAGGCTCTGATTACCTGAGTGGTCGGTGTGAAGTCTGCAGGCTTCAGCCCGATTGCATACGCCGTTCTGGCTGGGCAGACATTGATAGCGGACCCGGTATCAACTAGTACTACCGGAATCCATTTGTCCCTGCATTCTACAGAGATGTAGAGGGGTCTGTTATGATCCACGCCCTCAGGCGGCAGCTCCTTGTCTGAAAAAGTCAATGCCGGGGAACCTCCTCCCGGAAAAACCAGCCCAACCAGCTGCTCTGGCGTAGTTTCGATAGAGAGTTTGGCCTTGTCCATAGCAGATAGGACAGCCTGTCTATGCACCCTTGAAGCCATAAGCAGTCCCCAGATGGAGATGTCTGCTTGTATTTTCTTTAACTGCTTCAGTACAGCCTCTTCTTTAACTTGTTTCTCTCTCTGTTTCTCCGCTTCTTTATCTTTCCCCGATCCTTCGGGTTGATCAAGGTGTGGAGGCTTGAAATACCGCCCACTCCTAGTCATATGGTCTATCTCTTCGAGGTACCAGGTGCTGTCTGGTTGGCCACCCGCCCAATCTTCGTCTGTGTGGGCGAGATACAAGTCATCATCTTCCCACCACATCCCATTAGCATCTAACAGGCACCTGTCTGGTTCGGGCATGTTTACACTCTCAGCATTTTCCTCCCACATGCTCACAGCATGTTCAGTTTTCGTGCTTACGGCACTTTCAACTTCCTCATGGTTCTTTGCTTTTCGGATCCTCTCAGAATCCCATTTCTTTTCTTGTTCCTCCAGCATTAATTGTTCGGTTTTCAAGATGTCTTGCTCCTGAGCGAAATTCTTTGTACCGGCGCTCTCCGGCAATTCGATATGGCTCTCGGCCCTTCCGGCCACAAATGGTACTTTTGCCCCTACCGGGCCTTGCTCTGGTTGAAATTCCACGATGTCTGGCTGATCATCTAACCACCCGACGACTTCTGCTGACTCCTCATATTCGAACCAGTTGATTGATGCATCCTCTGATTCTTGGTCGTTGAAAAACTGGAGGTTGGCGAAGTCCTCTTCCATCGTTGTCAGATCATCCCCCACTGATTCAAGCTTGTCCCCCCGGATCATACACAATTCAGCCTTCTCTGGCAACCCCACACTCAGCTTAGGCTGGCCCATTGACAAGATATATTCACTCGGATCATAAGCTCTGCCAGCTAAACTCTCAGACTGCTCCACCCCAGACTCAGCAGTTTTGCTCTCCTCGGAAGCCTGCCCCGTTCCATTTTCGGTGGTCACCACCTTTGGCTCAGGTTGGGTTGTGGAGGTGTCCATCATGCACAAGTCAGTGCTATCAGGAAGGATCACCTTTGGCTTGGGTAGGTGGGAGGGAGTAATGTAGATACTAGGGTCGTAAGACACGTCCCCAGTTTGGATGAGATTGATTCTTTTGGGTGGATCTTGGTTATGTGCTGGGAGTGGGTTAGTTGTGACGTTGGGTCTCTCGGGAGGTAGAATGATGTTTTTGTCAATGAGGTCTTGAATCTCATGACGCAGCCTGTAACATTGGTCGGTATCATGACCATGCTGCTGGTGGTATTTGCAATATTTGGCTGGGTTGTGGGAAGGGGGGAGTGGATTTGGAGGGGGCCTCGGTTCCAAGGGTTTCAGATGCCCCTTTCTGACTAGAACCCCGAGGACTTTGGACAAAGGCATATGTAGTGGGGAAAAGGTTCGTTGACCCCTGGATTGGTATCTTGAAGCTTGGTTACTGCTCCCAGATGCATCAGAAAAAGGTGTGGCCACTGCAGGCCTTGGTTGGGGAGGGGGAGTGGTGGTGACCATACCGACCTCTGAAGTCCTTGTATTGGCAGAGCCACTCGGGCCCGCGTTGTTATTACGGTTGAATGTTCTTCGGGGCTGCTCCCGATCCTGATCGATCAATCCTTGCTTCATCGCATCTTCGATCTGTACCCCCATCTCGTGTAAATCTGAGAAGGTGGGGAAAGGGAGTACGATCATTTTCTGCATTAGCTTTGGTTGGAGATTGCGCACAATCATCCTAATTTGATCTTTGTCTGTAGGCCTCAAGGTCATCATCGATGCCTTTGCTCTCCACCGAGTTACAAAATCAGAGAAAGTCTCTTTTTGTTCCTGCCTCGTCGTTTCGAGATCACGTGTTGTAATCTCGATCTGAGTATTATATGAATATTGTGCAACGAAGGCCTCGGCCAACTCATCCCAATTTCTCTTCACATCATCTTCCAATTTTGCGTACCAGATGGCCGCAACCCCTGACAAAGTTTTGCCAAATAAAGAAAGCTTTTGCGGTCGGGTTAGGCCCATCGGCCTCAAGACGTCTGAAAATAGCCGGAGATGGACCATAGGATCCCCTGATCCGTCAAAACGATCAATCTGCGGCATCTTAAATCTGTCCGACAGTGTCACGGCCACGTCAGTATAGCCGTCTTCAATATCTGGGATGGCCTTCACCCCCTGTGATTTCTTGAAGAGCTTTTCCAATTTGCTCAATTTCAGAGCTGTCTGGTCTACCTCGAACTCAAATGGAGAGTCCGGGTGATTAGGTGTAAGATTCTTGGACAGTTGCGGCAGAAGCGGGGGCGGAGCCAGCCCCGTTGGAAGACTCGTGTCCTCTTGAGTGTTTTGGAAGTTTGGCGGAGCGTTCTGTGGATTTGGGGGGGGCATTCTGGGTGTTCTGGGTATTCTGGCCAGTGGGTGCCTGTTCAGGCAGTGGAGCCGCTGGTGGAGGGGGAATCTGATGCGCCCCTAGTGGAGGAGGGACCTGGTGTGAAGCAGATGCTGCATTCTGCTGTTGTAATCTGGTGATCAGCTCAGACTGTTGGGCCATGACAGCGGCCTGCTGTTTAGAAAATTCTGCCTGGCGGATAGCATCATCTTGCATCTGTTTCATGCTCTCATTCATCTGGCGCATCATCGCCTCCATCCCTGATGTATCCTGATGTTCCATCTGAATAACTGGCAAGTGTATCTCTATAGCGGAAATAGCGACCTCAGTCGGATTGTTCACTGCTAGGGTAGGCCTCTGCCCTGATGATCTCTGCTCAGACGGACTGCGCCTTCTCGGCCTTCTTCTGATAACCGGGGGTAGTGAATGGAACACCGGATGTCCGTCAACTAGATCCTCAGATCGAGTAAGTCGGCGACCTCGTGTCCAAAGTGCTTGGAGAATATCTGATGGTTCGGAAGCAATTGTGCCACAAACTGCCCTAGCAAAAGATAAATAAAGCGAAAAAGAAATAAATAACCAGAAAAACGGGCAGCATAACAGCTTAATTTAAATACACACAACACACAGTCGGGCATACAACACGCAGTTTGATAAGCTGGAAATACACTGTCCTCAACCACTGATCACTGTTCCTGTATCATTGTTCCCCAAAACTGAATCGGATATCCGCAGACAACTGATTCTCAGATACTGATTGATGCCCGCAGGCCTGACGCCCAATCTCAAAAACTGATGCCCGCAGGCCTGATGTGACTCATAAACTGATACATGCATTCCCTGTAGAGACGCACTCTAGCAAGCACATAACAGATAAGTGAGAGCCAAAACACCCCTATGTTGGGGTAGGGTTTCCCTGTCCTATTTTGTCAGGAACTAGGGTTTCACTACGCACGCAGCGGCTTCAAACAACCTATAAACGGGTAAGCAACCTGTCCTAATTTGGAATGGTCACTATGGATCCGAATATGCACTAGGTCGAATGGTCAAAATGGGTGCCCCGGTAAAACCGGGGTTTGTGTTCCCATGCTGTCAGAGCCCAGAGCCGATCAGCCTTACGGACATGACTTGACAAGACAAGCCTCCGGCAAATCGTTCGGGAATGGCATATGGCAAACACGGTGTCCTAGGCGCACCAATGCAAATGCAATGCAAAAAAACACACAAGTGTAGTCAAAACCAGATATCATGAGTTCGAATCAAGTTCTCTAACTCCCCAGCAGAGTCGCCAGAAACTGTAACAAGCCCGCGAGGGACCTCGCTACAGTTCGGACTCGATTTTGTTGCGGTTCTAAATCTGAACCAAAGAGTCCAACTCTGGCAAATCATTTTGAAGAAAAACAGATTTTTTTGAAAGAAGTGCCAAACATGGACTGCTTTGCCAGATACAGAGTCGCCACCTAGATATTTTTTAAATGGGAAATTTAGGAAACCCTAACTCGGTGCCAAAGGCCACGTGTCCGTCATCACCAAAGTTGCCTCGGCTCGGGAACTTGGGTACGATTGGGGAAGGTCACATCGTGAGCACTCCCGCTCGCCCGGTCAAAGACCGGCCTCTACTAACCATGATATCTGTTTTTGAAAACATTGTGAGTTCTTATTCCGGTTATTAGCCTAGATTACTACGTGATGCTCGCAGCAAACAAGTATAGACTGGGCCGTCTGAATTGGAACAAAACATTTCATGTTTGTTTGTTTGAAAATGGTGTGATGGTGCTACCCGCAGGTAGGCTAAGACGTGGATTTGCCACCCTCGGGTGGGTTTAGAAAATAGTGATGTTGCCACTATCTAGTGGGCTTAAAACAAACAGTCAATGCATTGTCTCAATTCAAATAACTCAACCTCCACCCACAGGCATTCAAGGCAGTTATATCACATAAGCACATAGCCTCATGGCAATCATGCTATTTATGGCAGTCACTCACACGCATGCAAGGATGCTAAAGCATAAGACTTACCGAGTACTCCAAGCCAAAACAGAAACCGGTTAGAAATCATGCATGAATCCTAAATATGCTAAAATGCCTAATGCAACACATGCAAAATGCAACTATAGCAGGCTCGGCTATTCTAAACATGGTATGTGAAATGTTACAACTAACATGTATTCAACTTGGAATTGAAATACGATGCAGTTTGTATGATGCGCCGAGCCCGGTGCGTGCAAAACAGATGAATGATGCAAACATGCTGTCATACTGTATGCTAATTGAAAATATGCCCTATATCTAACCATCATAAGCGGGTAAATAAAAGGGAGAAAGACGTGGGGTTGGAAGACATACATCACACTCACCCACACTTATTACAGCATTGCCCTCGCGCAGAGGGTCCGAATAAATATACAGTCCGAATAAAAGAATAATATAGTCCGAAATAATACAGATTCCTAATTAATTGACAAATTAACTAAAAAAAACAGTAAACTGGCATGCAAGCCAGGGACTGCCTCGCCTCCGCCCCGAATAATGAAATGATGCATGTTGGGCTGCCTTGCGCGGAAATCCACTGGGATGCCCCAATTAGCCTCTGTTTGCGATGTTTCTCGGAATGCGTGCCGGACTTCGGAAAGTTGCTGATTCTTCATTTTGCTGCAACAGAGAGCAGGAAAGGGGCATAGTAATGTATTTCACAAATATATGCATGCCTCGATCCTCGTGCCACCAATCACGCATACCGATGCATGATGGCCGAGGAGCCGATTTGCATAACTCAATATAGGATGAATGCATATGAATGCTACAACAAAACCTAACTCCATCATGGGTAATCCGAAGTGTCGGTGACTTGAGAATTGAGACTCGTTCCGTCACTCAGGGTGCGAAACGTGCCTCGTTTCTCGTGCAATATGCATGATATGCATGAAATGCAACTAAGATACAACCTAGTATGCACAATGTGGATGAAAATGAAGATGCCTCGAAATGCGTGCACACGGGCACGCAAACCGAGGCCATGATGAAATGGAAATCGGATAAAACCGAAGTGCCTCGAAATGCATGCACACGGGCACGCAAACCGAGGCGATGATGCGAAATGGAAATCGGATAAAACCGAAGTGCCTCGAAATGCGTGCACACGGGCACGCAAACCGAGGCGATGATGCGAAATGGGGGAAAGGAGGAGAATTACAAAGCAAGTGGTATATACAATGCTCAAACTGAAAAACACAGTTCTACAAAATTAAAGAGGGGCCAAAAATATGCACACTTACAAGAGATGACATCCCCCAATTCAGTATGTAGATAGGATAAACATAGCATGCAAAATAATGTGCCAAAAGGGACTATAACATAAGGTACCAAAAGCATACACCAAATGACCTAAGACCCTTAACAAAACACGAAGAATAGGCCAAAATAAGGCACTTTCTAAGCCTGATGAAGGCCTAAAACAGAAGTTAGAATGGCCTAAAAAAAATGCAATTTTACGGAAAATATGAAGGATATAACATGAAGTACATGATAGAGGGGCCAAACATGGTTGAGCCCTTCTTCAATGTTGAAGAGGGGCTCAAAATAAGCCCACTAACAGTTTACATCAGGCTCGAAATCAGATCACTAAAAAGCCAAACAAAGCATGCAAATAATTGGCATAAAGGGTGATATTGAAAGAAGTGCATCATGGGGCTCTCAAATGAGATTGAGCCCTTCTAAAATGTTGTAGAGGGGCTCAAAATGAGCCTAAAACCAGTAGGGGTCGGAGCCCAAAAAACAAATGTATATAAGCCAAAAATAGCATGCAAGATCATGACATACAAGGTGGATATTGAAACAAGTGATAGATAGAAGCATCAAACAAGGTGGAGCCCTTCTACAATGTTGTAGAGGGGCTCAAAATGAGCCTAAAATCAGTAGGGGTCGGAGCCCAAAACAGTAGGCAAGTAGGGTAGAAATAGGAAGCAAGAAAATGGCACAAAAGATTGATTTTGAGGTTTACCTTTGAAGATCCAATTGTTGCTACCTCTTGGCTTGAATTTGTTGCTTCTTGGCCCTTGGAGAACCTTCCTTTGCTGCTGGAATGGTAATGGTGATGGTGAGGCTTAGGGTTGATGAAGAGAAGAGCTAGAAACTTGAAGGTTTTCTTGGATTTTTGGCTATGGAAATGAAGGATTTGGGAGAGAGGCTTCTAAGATGAAATGTTGTAACCCTAGGGAAGGAGCTGTCCAGCCCCTCAAATAGGCAAGAAAGGGTGTAAAAGGGGAGGGAAATGCATCCAAACTTTCCCTCCCAAAATATCTCCCGGAGGGGTGAGATATTTCAAAAAGCAGCTGGACAGCTGTAAAGGGCTGGAAAGCAGAAAGCTGGCCGGCCAGGTAACTTTCTGGAAGGTGGCCGGCAGGCCACCCCAACTGGTCGGCCAGCCACTCACCCTGGCCGGCCGGCCATGGCCCAAAAATGAAGTCAAGAATTTCTGGCCGACCACCAAGTTTTGGTGTCCTCCCATGTGTGTAGAACAAGGTTCCAAGGTTGAAATCTGGCAACACTGAAACAAGAGTCACAACATTGCATTTGAAGGAGAGGCTCAAAAATGAAATCAACAATTACTGGCCGACCATGCACTTTTAGGGTCCTCCCATGTCCCCTCATCACAAATATGTAGCTTTGGTTGGAAGAAAATACCCCTAGGGTGTTCAACATTAGCCCGGAAGTGAGAAAAACGGGCTCCGGAGGAGCGAAACTGGTTTTCTGAGACAATTGTTGACCTTCCACCCTCCAGTGATCTTTCTGATGTTAAAACAGAGGTACCTGCCAAAAATCGGAGAAAACCGATGCAAAATGAAAGCTCGGGGCCAAAACCGGGTAGTTCGGGGCCCCGAAAACCGGCTGTAAGCACCGAAAGTGGCGTACGGCCGCGAAGTGGGTACCAGAGGCCCCAGTGTCCCTCGGAATGATAAAACAGAGGCACTTGCCAAAAACCGGAGAAATCGGAGATGGTTGGGCGATCCCGAACCGAGGCACACGGCCTGACGGCTCCGAAAACCGGGAACCGGGCTCCGAAATGGGCAAAATGGCCTACGGCCACGAAATGTAGCTCACGGCCACTGGGAGATAGTCTACGGGACCATTCCCTCCCCTTAGGAAAGAAAACAGAGAAAACCGAGTCTGGTTCGTAAACCGAGACAAGGCGCAGAAGAGAGTTCGGAAGTCCGGAGGCAGGGCGCACGGCCGCGACTCTGAGACTTCTGAACGAGCACGACATGCAACATCACCGAGCGCTCAATCGGTGACATCTGAGCCTTAAGGTCGGTCAAAAATTGGGTGTCTACAGAGCCTTGCAGATGTAATTTTGGATATTAAGATTACCAGAACATCTAGTAGTATTATATTTTCTCAATCTCACTATGTTGAGAAGATACTTGAGAAATTTGGGAAATCAGATATAAGTGTGTATAGGACATCGGTAGACGTGAGTCTACATTTGACCAAGAATAATGGTAAGAGTGTCTCTCAGCTAGAATATTCTCGAGTCATTGGAAGTTTGATGTATCTGATGAGTTGTACAAGGCCAAATATAGTCTACTCTGTTAGTAGGCTTAGTAGATACACAAGTAATCTGAATGCCACTCATTAGAGGGGCATTATGCGGGTGTTAAGTTATCTATGCTACACCCGGGATTATAGGTTGCATTATACCAGATACCTAGTGGTACTAAAAGGGTATAGTGACGCTAATTGGATATCTGATATAAAAGACTCCAAATCCACTAGTGGTTATGTGTTTACCCTCGGAGGGGCAACTGTGTCTTGGAAATCTTCCGAGAAAACATGTATATCGAGATTAACCATGAAATCTGAGTTTATTGCTGTGGATAAAGCAACTAAAGAAGTTGAATGGCTTCGCCAGTTCGTTGAGGATATTCCACGTTGGTCAAAACATGTGCCAGCCATCTGTATTCATTGTGACAGCCAATCAGTGATTGGACAGGCACAGAGTAATATGTATAATGAAAAGTTTAGACATATACGTCGTAGACATAATTCCATACGACAACTACTCTCGAACGGAGTTGTCACTTTAGGCTATGTAAAGTCTAAGGACAACATTATGGATTTGCTAACCAAAGGGTTAAATCAAGTGTTAGTAGAGAAGTCGTCAGAAGGAATGGGGTTAAGGCCTGTAGTGTAAGGTGTTATCGGAATGGAAACCCAACCTAGTTGACTGGAGCTCCCAAGATGTAGGTTCAATGGGACAACCTAATTGCATGTAACGGTGGTATGTCACTAAGGAGGTTCAACCTCTAGCCACTCCTTTTATCAGTGATACCTACAAGCATAGATGTTAAGCTGCGCTTTTAATAACTCTAATGTGTTTAGCTGTTGAGCTGAGTATAGCAGGATACTCAAGTAGAATCACCTATGTGAGTGTGAAGTGGGGCCGCTCCTATAAGAATTGACAAGGCCTAACTCTTTAAACCACTCACTGAACCAGGCTAGTGTTCCAGGGCCAAACCGGACACAACAGTGAGAATAGAACAATGGTTGGAGTAATTTCTATGTGAGGTCTATTGTTTTAGTTTACATAAACGGCAGAACAGTTCAAGACTTCGTGTTTACTGGGTAGCTAGTAAATCTAATAGACTTCACTAGGAAGGGTTCAAAGCCAAAAGCTACATTTTCCGATACAGGGGTTATTCCGTTGCACTCTCTCCGAGTCTTTGTTATTAAACGTTATCCGTTTGTTGTTATTTGGTTAATTTTTTTCATGTAAGGGATTGTTGAAAAAATAATAATGATTTTTTGGTAACTTTAATGCAAAATTAAAGTGGGTTTTAATCCTCTATTAAGGTGGATTAAAGTGGATTTAGATTCCTTATAGCGAAATCTTTACACCACAAATAGAATGACCACAAACTGTTAAGATTTGAATGAGAAATTGACTCATTAAGTTGGCCTTATGAAAAAGGTGTCGGGAAAGGTGTAAAATCTTCTATCCCACATTGATTGTAGAGTAGAGCACTGATGGGTATTTAAATCTAATTTTTTGCTTAAGGGTGTGAACCCTTTGGGGCATCCAAATTTTTCGAAGGAAGGGAGTTATGGATGCTTCAAGGATAGACTTGGGACAAGACTATGGTCCAAGTTGGTTATGAAAAAATTGCCACGCCCGCCCGCCCGGATTGGGCCGGGTCCTTGTCCGTGGGCTGTGGGCCGTGAGTCGTGGATCG
This sequence comes from Camellia granthamiana, assembly GCA_036172215.1. NCBI lineage: Eukaryota > Viridiplantae > Streptophyta > Magnoliopsida > Ericales > Theaceae > Camellia > Camellia granthamiana. The sequence goes on from CM069903.1 coordinate 78,901,521, forward strand.
TGGACCTTGGGCTTGGGCTTGGGGCGTGAAGCTTGAGGCTTGAGGCTTAAGGGAATGGATTGAGTGTAGAGGTTGAGCTTGGTCTACCCATCTTAATCTTTTGAGGCCAATCCAGATCTGTGGCTTGTAGATATATATACACAAAACTTATGTATATATTAGAGCTGGTAACTCCTCTATAATAATGATGGTTTAATCTATCAGTTTTGCAGATTAATTCTCAGAATTAATTCCTACATTTGTTACAAGAAAGCCTATTCCTCTCTCTCTCCATGTGTATAAAAGAAGGCCCACTCCTTTAGTTTTCTATACCAAAAATTGCTCTTCCTGTCTTCAAAAGTTTCCCTCCAGTTTATATTATATTCTTTCTGTGAGAGAGTGTTGCAAAGTTCTGTTCGCTAGAGCTACTCAGTCAGTGCATTGTTATAGCTAGTCCAACCATTGTATATTAGGAGACAGACGTCGAACAACCTCCAGCACCTAACCGGTGAGATGACGAATCTATTTTAAGGACACTGTCTAGTACAGGCTTCGGTTTGTCTTCTGTTGCTATTTTATTTTATGTATTTCTGTTATTCTAGTTATTTCTAGCATGATGTTGTAGACACCCCATTTTTGACCGACCTTAAGACTCAGTCGTCACCGATTGAGCGCTCGGTGATATTGCATAATTGTGCTCGTTCAGAAGTCTCAGAGTCGCGGCCGTGAGCCCTGCCTCCGGACTTCCGAACCCTCTTCTGTGCCTTGCCTCGGTTTGCGAACCAGGCTCGGTTTTCTCTGTTTTCTCTTCCTGAGGGGGGAGAGGTCCAGTAGACCATCTCTTAGTGGTCGTGGGCTACATTTCGTGGCCGTAGGCCATTTTGCCCACTTCGGAGCCCGGTTCCCAGTTTTCGGAGCCGTCAGGCCGTGTGCCTCGGTTCGGGACCGCCTAACCATCTCCGATTCCTCCGGTTTTTGGCATACATCTTATTTACTCCCTTTCAAGGGACACTGGCGTCTTAGATACCCACTTCGTGGCCAAACGCCACTTTCGGTGCTTAACGGCTGGTTTTCGGGACCCTAAACTGCGTGTTTTGGCCCCCGAGCATTCGTTTTGCATCGGTTTTTGTTCATTTTTGGCAGGTACCTCTGTTTTATCACCAGGAAGGTCACTGGAGGGTGGGAGGCTAGCAATTATCTCAGCAACCAGTTATATTTCATTTTCGCCCTCCGACGCCCGTTTTTCTCACTTCCGGGCTAATGTTGAACACCCTAGGGCCATTTTCTTCGAGCCAAAACCACATATTTGTGTTGTACACACATGGGAGGACCCTAAAAGTACATGGCCGGCCAGTAATGCTGATTGACCCTTTTGAACCTCTCCTAAAAGTGGCTTGTTGTCTCTCCTGTTTCAGAGTTGCCAATTTCCAACCACAGGGTCTTGTTGTACACACATGGGAGGACACCTTTCTTTGGTGGCCGGCCAGAAATTTTGTTGGACCATTTTGCCCCTTGGTCGGCCGGCCATAGGGGGCGGCCGGCCGGCCACCTCCACCAAAAGTGGGGTGCCGGCCATGCTCCTTGGGATGTGTGCATTACAGCTATGCAGCTGTTTCCCCCAGAAAATATCTGTATCTGGGGGATATTTCGGAGGGAAGCACTTGGGTGCATTTCCCTCCTCTTTTACACCCTCTTCTTAGCCTTTATAAGTGGCTGGCCAACTTCTTTGTTAGGGTTAGAAAAACTCTTCTCAAGAGCTCATACACATTTGCATACATCTCCCTCTCCAAAACCTTCAAAAATCCTCAAGTCTTGGCACCATTTGTTCATCAACACCAAGCACTATCATCACCATTCTATTTCCAGCAGCAAGGGAAGGTTTTTCAAAGGCTAAGAAGTAGCAAACTTGGTCCAAGAAGCAATCAAAGTGTAGTCTTCGAGGGTAAGTCACTATTTCCCCTTTTTGAGCTTTTTTTTGCATCATTTTTATACCCTATTTTCTTGTGGTTTTGGGCTCCGACCCTAACTGAGTTTAGGCCTATTTTGATCCTCTCTTGAACATTGAAGAAGGGCTCAACCTCGTTTGGCACTTCTATATACCACTTGTCTCAATATCCATCTTATATGCCATAATCTTGCATAGTATTTTTGGTTTATGTACATTTATTTTTGGAGCATGCCATAAACTGTAAATGTGCTTATTTTGAGCCCCTATACAACATTGTAGAAGGGCTCAACCTTGTTTTGTGCTTCTATGCATGACCTATCATTATAGCCCCTATTTGGTCCATATTTTGCATGATTTTTTAGGCTTATCTTGCTTCTGTTTTTGGCCACGATCAGAACTGAAAATAGTCTTAAAATGACCCACTCTTCATGTTTTGTCAAGGGTCTTAGGCTGTTTGGTGAATTCTTGGTATACTTCTCTTTATAGCCCTCTTTTGGCCCATATTTTGCACGCTATGTTTGCCATATTTGTATACTGTTTTGGGGGTTACCATAAGCTGTAAATGTTCATATTTTTGGTCCCTCTTCAGTGTTGTAGAACTGTATTTTTCAGTTTGAGCATTGCATATACCACTTACTTCATTATTTCCCTTTTTCCCCCATTTTTGCATGCTGTTTTTTGCCCCATCTATGATTGTTGTTTGGTCATGCTTTGTACTGGAAAAATTCTAGTTTAGGGACTGCCTAGCATCTGTCTTTACACTTCATGTCCATATTGTGCATGTTTGACATAGCTGTAGGCCATTCCATTGCATTTCGGGACTTATTTCGGGCATCGGGTATAATTTTGCTATGATTCGGGGGCTGTTTTGCATCATTTTGGCTGCTGAAATTTGCATGTTCCATATTCCATATGCCATGTCTCATTTTGCATGTCATTCCATGCCTTCGGGCCATTTCTCGATTTGCGTGCCCACGAGCACGCATTTCGAGACATCTCATTTTTCATCTTCCGGCATCCTATGTGAGTGCGGCTGAGACCCTCTCATGTTGGTGTAAGCCCTCATTTCATTTCGCATGTCATTCCATGCCTTCGGGCCATTTCTCGGTTTGCATGCCCACGGGCACGCATTTCGAGACATCTCATTTTTCATCTTACGGCCTCTTATGTGAGTGCGGCTGAGGCTCTCTCATGTTAGTATAAGCCCATGTTGCATTGTATTTGTCATTTTAGTCTCATTGCATTGCGTGTGCCATTGCCTCGGTTTGCGTGCCCGTGTGCACGCATTTCGAGGCACTTCATTTGCACCCATCGGCCTCTTATGTGAGTGTGACTGAGGTCCACTCGTGTTAGTGTAAGTCCAATTTGCATTGCGTATGCCATTTCATGCCTTAGGATCATTGCCTCGGTTTGCGTGCCCGCGTGCACGCATTTCGAGGCATCTCATTTTCATAGCATTGTGTATGTTAGGATTGTATCTTAGTTGCATTCATGCATATCACGCACATTGCATCGTGTTCGGAATAGGAGTTAGCCCGGGCACGGGAAACGAGGTACGTTCCGTACTCCGAGTGACGGAACGGGTCTCAATTCCCAAGTCACCGACACTCCGGATTACCCATGATGGAGTTAGGTTTTGTTGCGGCATTCATATGCATTCATCCTATATTGAGTTGTGCAATTCGGCTCCTCGGTCATCATGCATCGATATGCGTGATTGGTGGCACGAGGATCGAGGCATGCATATATTTGTGAAATACATTGCTATGCCCTTTTCCTGCTCTCTGTTGCAGCAAAATGAAGAATCAGCAACTTTTCAGAGTCTGGCACGCATTTCGAGAAACATTGCAAACAGAGGCTAATTGGGGCATCCCAATGGATTTCCGCGAGAAGGCAGCCCAACATGCATCATTTCCTCATCCGGAGCGGGATCAAGGCAGCCCCTGGCTTGCATGCCAGTTTTACATTTTTCTTAGTTTAATTTGTTAATTAATTAGGAATTTGTATATTATTCGGACTGTAATATTCTTTTATTCGGACTGTATATTTATTTGGACCCTCTGCGCGAGGGCATAATTGTAGTAAGTGTGGGTGAGTGTGATGTATGTCTTCCAACCCCACGTCTTTCTCCCTTTTATTTACCTGCTTACAATGGTTAGATATAGGGCATATTTCAATTAGCATACAGTATGACAGCATGTTTGCATCATTCATCTGTTTTGCATGCACCGGGCTCGGCGCATCATACAAACTGCATTTGTATTTCAATTCCAAATTGAATACGTGTTAATTGTAGCATTCCATATGCCATGTTTAGAATAGCCGAGCCTGCTATAGTTGCATCTTTGCATGTGTTGCATTAGGCATTTCAGCATATCTAGGATCATGCATGGATTTCTAACAAGCTTCTGTTTTGGCTTGGAGTACTCGGTAAGTTTTATGCTTTAGCATCCTTGCATGCGTGTGAGTGTTGCCATGATAGCATGCTTGCCATGAGGCTATTTGCTTATGTGATATAACTGCCTTGAATGCCTGTGGGTGGAGGTTGGGTTATCTGAATTGGAATAATGCATTGATTGTTTGTTTTAAGCCCACTAGATTGTAGCAACACCATGTTTTCCTAAGCCCACCCGAGGGTGGCAAAATCTGCATTTTTAAGCCTACCTGCGGGTAGCAAACCATCTTTCAAACAAACAAACATGAAATGTTTTGTTCCAATTCAGACGACCCGGTCTATACTTGTATGCTGTGCGCATCACATAGTAACCTAGGCTAATAACCGGAATAAGAACATACAATGTTTTCAAAAACAGATATCATGGTTAGTAGAGGCCGGTCTTTGACCGGGCGAGCGGGGGTGCTCACGAAGTGACCTTCCCCAATCATACCCAAGTTCCCGAGCCGAGGCAACTTTGGTGATGACGGACACGTGGCCTTTGGCACCGAGTCAGGGTTTCCTAAATTTTCCATTAAAAAATATTTAGGTGGCGACTCTGTATCTGGCAAAGCAGTCCATGTTTGGCACTTCTTTCAAATAATCTGTTTTCAAAACGATTTGCCGGATTTGGACTCTTTGGTTCGAGATTTAGAACCGTGACATTTGAGTCCTTCGAACTGTAGTGACCCAATATCGAACCAGAACGGGGGGGACTCGCACTCCCTTCCCCAGGATGCGTTCGGGGACGTCTACAGATGTTGTATTCTATAATTTCATATATAAAATATGAATTTATTTGTTTTAGTATCACACAATTTGTACAACAATTGTAATAATGTAGGGTTCGTGAAGGTGATGGTGGCAATGATAATGATTATAACAATAGTGATAGTGGTGGTGACATGATATTAGAGGAAAAGTGATAATAATGATAATGTTGTGATAATGGTAGTAGCAACAAAGATAGTGGTTGTATAGTGATGGTGATGACAACATGATAGTAATGAAGATGCTGTAATGACAGTTGTGCTATAATAATGGTAGTGGCAACACAAATAGTTGTACAGTGATGGTGGTACAACAATGATCAGGCCCGGCCCTGAGATTTCTGGGGCCCAAAGTCGATAATCAACTAATAAATTTCTGGGGCCTTTTACATTTTTTTTTTCATTGAATGAAAAAAAAAAATTAAAAGTAAAGGACAAAAGATTTGTGTCAAAATCACAAAAAATACTTAGCATTACATTACAATAACTAATAAGTATCGCTTGGTCCTCACTCTTCTTATATTTTTAGAAGCAAATAAATCAATCATACTTGCATAATCTAATTTTTTTGCAAAATCATTTTCAATGAATAACAATGCTAATTATTTTAAATGGGCATTTCAATTTTTTAATGGACCAATTTATTTTAAGTTAATTTGGGCCTTCCTTAATTTTTTTTAGACTTAAAATATACTTAATATATTAGACTAAACTATAATAAGAGAGACCCCTTTTTGAGGTCTATTTTCAATGGATAACAATGCTAATTTTTTTGAATGGCCTTTTAATTTTTTAATGGGTCAATTTATTTTAAGTTAGTATGGGCCTTTTTAAATTTTTTTAGACTTAAAACATAGCTAATATATTACACTAAATTATAATAGGAGGGGACCCATTTTTTAAATCTATGACCCAGGGTCGGCCCTGACAATGATGCTTGTGGCAGTAATGGTAATTGGAGAATTTGGCTTAAAAGCTAATTTTTGGCTTTTAATCTATTTTGAGTCAAATCACCTATTTGCTTTTTTACACATTTTTTTAAAAAAAAGTTATAAAGCCAACTTTTAATAGTGACAAACATGATGGTAGAGATGGATGAATTGTGGTAATGGAGTGACAATGGTGATGGTATTGGTCGTTAATAATGTTATGCACACAAAGGACCAAATACAGAATCAAACACAAATATTATTCATCCGGACCACCGATCGAATAATCGGGTGGTTGACCGGCCAAAGCTTGTCGACCGCAGCTATCATTTTGTCAACCGTAGCTGTCATCTTTTCGACCATAGCTATCATCTTGTCATCTGATCAATCACCCGGTTATCCGGATGAACAGTTTCTGTGTTTGGTTCTCTATATGCATAGCATTATTGATTAGTTGTAGTGTAATGGTGATAATGATGGTAACGTTGCTTAGATAAATAACATATACCTTAATGGTGAGATAATCGTAATAGATTAAAAAGTCAACATTAGTTATTAAGCTGCCGTTTGGCAAGTGAGTTGGCTTTGAGTTGGAACTAAAAAACATAAAAATATAAAATAGGTTAAACAAGACAATAAGACAATTTTGGGAAGTCAGTTAAAAGCTGACCTTTTGATTTCTTTTTAAAAAATATGCAAAAACGTAGAGAGGAGATATGACCTAAAAAAGCCAAAAAATTGCTTTTAACCACATTCTTGAAACAAGCCAAAATATTATAACAAAACCATAATAATTTCACTTTTTTTCTCATAAAAAAACAAAAAAGTCAAAAAAAAAATCCTAAACAAAACTAATTTAGCCAAACTAAATTAACTAAAAAACTCAAAAAAACAGGCTAAAAAAATCATTTCCAAATGAATCCTTAAATGGAGTGCAATTTTATTTCAAAACATCAATGGTTATGTTACAATTGTGAGAAATCTCAGCAGTGTAATTTTTATTTTTATTATTTTTTTAATTATTGATGGGCCATATATTGAAAAACAAAGACTCAAATCATAAGTCGAATTAAAAAACTTTTGGGACCAAAAGAGTAAAATAATTTGAAAGATCATATTACCTCAACCAACATATTTATCTATTCACATCATCTATCTATTCATGTCACATATTTATCCATATATCTATTTACATGTCATCTATCTATCCACTTAATATGTCTATCTGTCCATATCACCACCACCAATTACCACTATTAACAACTTTTATCTATTCACATCATCTATCTATCCATGTCACCTATTTACTTACATATCTATTCATACGTCATCTATCAATCCACTTAATATATCTATTTGCTCATATCACCCTCACTAATTGCCACGGTTGGCAACTTTTCCGACAACATTTCTAGCTGCAACTATGGTCCGACAACCATCTAGTGGCAATGGGTAAAATGAAATGAAAAAAATTCTTTAAAACAAAAATTTATCCTCTTCAGCAAATAATTTTATTAATTTCTTGTTTTCAAAAAAAAAAATCAATCATTGAATCTAATATCATATCTCATAGAAATTAACTTATCACCAATAAACCTGAAAAACAATCCACACAATTACAAACCCACTCAAAAAAATAGAAAAGAAAAAAAGAAAACAAAAAGGTTTACAATAGAACCTATTTAGCTCGCACATTAGATATAGCACAACTTACTGACCAGAGTTTGAGCCCCCACAGATCCTTGTGTGCGAACTGGGAAGACCTCTCCAAGCCAGCCCCTATAATTTGCAACATTATTGTTTGGTTTAGAATTTTTAAAAACAATTTTTTAATTTTTAATTCTTATTTGCATAGTTTTAATATTTTTTTTATAAATATTTTAATTATTTTTTTATTTTTTAAATTCACTTAATCTTGATAGAATAAAGCTTGAGGCCTCGAACGCCTCGAATCTTTTTTTTTTTTTGGGCTGTGTTGGTGCTTGACTTTTTGGTGCTTATATATTTTTTTATTTATTTGCAAAGATTTTAGGATTTACAATTTAGTGTTTAGGATTTAGAATATAAGATTCTATAGTTTAACATTTAAGATTTTGGGTTTAAGATTTTGAATTTTATTGTTTAAAATTTAAAATTTAGGGTTTAAGATTTTATGATTTAAAATTTAGGATTTAGGATTTCAAGTTTCATGGTTTAAAATTTAGAATTTAGGGTTGTGGGTTTTTTGGTTTAAAATTTAGAGTTTACGATTTTGTAGTTTAAAATTTAGGGTTAGGGTTTTACGATTTAAAATTTAGGATTTAGAGTTTTATGGTTTAAAATTTCATTAAACCATACTTAAAAAATATAATTTTTTTTAAAAAAATCATTAAATATAACAAAATATAAAAATACATTAATTTTTCATATTTTTTTGATATTTTTTGTATTTGGTGATTTTTTTTTAAATTCACAAATATTATAATTTTAAGTGTATCTAGATTAAATGTATCTGAAAAAATAAAAAATTTACATTAAACATTTTTAAAAAAATCATTAAAAACAAAATAAAAAATAAAAAATCAATTTTCAAAAAAACCAAGAGGCGTATGCACTTAGAATGCATGTTAAAGTCTAAAAAATTATACATTTTAGAGAAAAATACGTATAACAAGAAATTTACAATTTATGCTATCTTACATGTGCCTAAGGGTACACACTAACAAGTTGCATAAAAAAAAAAATATTTATTTCAATTAAATTAATTGCAATGTCTTAATGATGTAATGCAGTGATGCCACTCAAATAAGCAACAACCCTACAAGTGCAAAAAATTTAGAAGTTCCTAAAATAAAATGTACAATGCAATTGATTTTTGGTTCTTTTCACCCCTGTATTCCCATAACTTTTCTATGGGTATAATTCAAAAACTTACCCAGAGTCTGGCAACGTCAGACAAGTACCATAACCAGAAGCCTAACCTGTGGACCGTGCTTTAAGGCTATCTTTGTGACAAAATAAAAAAGACAAGGTTACAAAAATGTCATTTCATGTCAATCCCGCTTCAAGGCCTTGGCAATGAAGGCTCTTGTGCTTACTATCGCAAGGTAAGCCACCACTGTAACACTAAAACCCGCCATCAAAACTAGGCGGTCATAAGCTGCATCCTGTACAGTATACACCCGAAGCCCAATTACTCCCCAATTGCTCTCCGTCCAAACAGGATCAACCATCCCCATTTGATCAGAGGAATTGGGGGTCAACACCTTCCAACTTTCAGACTCAAACTTCAACCGGGTTGAATATGCTGGTACATACCTGAAGTTGACAACTATACGTTAATTCAAGTCAACAGATGTGATCAGTAATTATGAAACAATAAGCAACAGTTAGTCGCATCACCTTGCCAATGCATTGGAATCACCAACTCAAGGTTATGTGATGAATCCTAGGCATTGATTCTCAACATATTTGGAAATCTAAGGGATGGGTTGTTGATGTCAATGATCACATTTTAAAATGGCAACATCGCAAATTAATTTGCTAAATTTCCATGGCTATTTGAACCAGATTGGTATATAGACAATGTCACAATGGTATAAAAGCAAAGGAATGAAATGAATTCTCAGATCAAACCCAGCTCTGCGGACTGATATTATAATAGGGACAGTAGCACAACAGGTAGATGATTCCACATTTGAGCTACATTGACAATATATGAGGGTAGAATGAATTGAGTTAGGCAGAAAGTTCCAAAATTGGATCAAAATTTAATCATGGTAGGATCCCAGAGATTAAGGCACTATTTGGCATAAACTAAATAAATGCACTTATTTAGATAAGTGCAGTTATTTGAGTCACATCGCGTCTCTACTTTTTTACACATTTTTTCGTAAAAAGTCAGAAAGTATACTCATTTAGATCATCCCAAACAACCTCTTAAAAGCACATAAGGCAATCTGACAAACCAAAGATATCCAAAGCAGACATTGAAACACTGTTTAATTCAAACTAAACCAGCTAGTAAGGTATACCTAGTTGTAGAGACAACACAAACCCCTTTCCCATCAGTCTCTGATCGAATGCACAATTGACCAGTGTTGCTGCAATTTTTTGGGCAAGAACCTGAATTCTCAGAAGGAACAGAAGTTTTTTCAGCCAGAAAATTCCACAAAAACCGTGGAACATCACCAATATATGGAGGATACAGTGTGGATGAAGGTTCCCCCAGAAGGACACCAACATAGTGGCTTGGGCAGGTGCCAGAGGGAGAAAATATAGTGCTGCACCAGCCCACATGATAAGCCTGGATCACAGCTCAATAGGCAGCCCATAAGTTCTTCAACCAGAGAGGTATTCACATTGATAGCATTTAGAGCCATAGTACTTGGATCCTTATTATCACTGGCAAGAATGTAAAGGGTGCGGGCAACAAGAGAAGCAGCAGCCTCTATGGCCGAGGAATTAATGTTCGCTGCAACAAGATACACATTCAAAGATAAAATGACAAGCGGTTAAGGAAAAATTGTGAAATTCAATAAGAATCAGCTGAAGTAAAAATAAATAAATAAATAAAATTCAAGAATTCAGATCAACTCACACAAATTATCAAGGTGACTATGGTAGAATTGGTTGGTGAAGACAGAGTCAAAATCTTCTAAGACAACCCCAGAAATCTGAGAGTTCTGTTGATTGAAAAACAGTCAAGTGCATAAAAGAAATTTGGCAAACCAAATACTTCTCAAATTTAGTTTGCAATCTAGACTTCAAATTCATTCTCAAACATAAAATCCTATACTTTTCTTCTTGCCTCAACAATTAACGTTGTATTCAAGAAATAGTGACATGGCAAATAAAATAAGGACCTATTACCCTCTTCACACGAGTCTGTCATCTTTTTTACCTTTTTTCTATGTCTAGTAGATCAATATTAAATAAATAAGGTTGGGACGATGCTTCAAACCTGACCATTTGAGAACCAAGGAAAGGAGAAAGCAGTAGAGAGGACTCGGTTAGCTTAGCAAAGGGTGGAACTTAGCTCATTCCTGTTTGTTTATCCCCTATTTCCCTTAACCTACTCGCTGGTATCACTCTCCATCCTACATTCGCCTAGCTACAGGAGCTACTAGTTTTGCATCTGCCCTACAAGTTTCCTACAAATATTTTTCCCCAGTGTAACTTCATGACATTCCAGGTAAACAGCCTTTTCAACTGTTTTTATCAAGATGAATGAACAAAAGTTTGTACATTAGTTTTCAAAGATGACTGAAAAAATGATCACATTTCAGAAAAGCCATGGATAGTGGAAGCAGGAAAGAGAATATCATTTATGCTGTCACAAACCTCCCTCAGAAAAGCCATCAACGATGATGGAGGTATGCCAGGATTTGATGCATTTGCTTTCGAGATCTTAATGCCACTAGATTGAAGCGAGTCTTGGGCAAGTTGCAAGGCATTCAATGTTTCATTTGTGGCAGCTGAAACCTACAAGAATAACTTAGAAAAGTATCAGTCATAATCATGCTGAATAGTGAATGCTAAACCTATTTGTGGAAAAAATTAAAGAATAAGAATATTAATTCTACCAATATTTATCAGAGATGTGATACCACTTAAATAACAATCAAAACATTTTGGCAGATAAAATGTCATATTTTGAGCATATCTAGTTCAATAGAGTGTCTTGAAGAAAGAAAACAAAATCAAGTACTAAATGACCAGCTTTGCTTTCGTTTGATGTTTAACAAAAGAAATATCCAAAATACTCATTTATGCAGGATATCTCTAAACACAAACTAGTCCCAAGTATTTAGGGACTCTTTTGCTCCCAACTAAATATTGAGATCCATCATAGTAAGTTTTCATGCATAACTAACCAAATCACTTCATTTTTTTTTATTGGTACCGGGATTTCCAGATCAAAGCCCGACTAATCCCTAGGAGTGCACAGGCCCTCGGCAAAGAGTTTTCCGCAAGTGTACCATGGTTAATACAAGGGTTTTTCCCCAATCCAATGGCCCCAAGGAATTGTTAACACCTAAGAAGTTTCGATCCCTGAACCTTGGAGGGAGCACACCTCCAAGACCCAAGGCCTTGCCACCAAGCCAACCCCTTGGGGTTCTAACCAAATCACTCATAAAAAAACAAGGCTTCAAACAATGTTGATACCTTTCGGTGAAGTAAATTGACCTAAAGTTAAGATAAAAGGCTTTGACTAGGATTTTTCTCCCATTTATGTATCATAAACCAGCAGGTAATGTAACATAGTAAGCATCTTTTCTTTACTGGGAGAGCTATTGGTCTAAAGTGGCCGATTGCTAATCCATTGTACAAGTTACTTGTACCAAGGGTTCGAATCCCTCTCTTTCCGTTTCCCTTGATGACTTGACGTTTGATTTATCTTTCAAAATTTTCAAATCCCTTTTCCTTTTCCGTAGTTAAACACCTGCTGTTGCTTCCACCACCCATCATCTCCTTACAACTACTGCCATCACTATCTCTGTACACCACTATCATCTCCCTAGGCTCCTCACCGTTAACTCACAAACAAGACCAATTACACACCATACACATAATCACAACCACCAACTTTGCCACCATTCCCACTAGTACCTTCACCTTTTCCAAAGTCAGCACCACAAGACATTGTACACACTAAACATGTCCTTGCTTCATTACTGGTCATAACAATGATGTTAATACAAAACGAGGAACAGCATTAGTGCAAATGAAAAGCAGGAAGTGCATATATCAGGAATAGGAATTCACAAGTTAGCACCAGAAAACAAATTATTTCTTACCTGTGAGGTATGAGCGAAAAATCTTTTGATTCCTTGACTAAAGCCCTTCCCAACAGATCCAATTTCCACAACCTAAGTAAAATTATCCAATAGTAAAAGTAAGCATGTTTCAACACTATCTCAAATATAAAATTCAGCAAGCGCCAAATCAGTTTCATAATAAATGCAATATCCTCAAAAGCAACAATGAACATATGCCAATGACTTCATAAAAATAAGAATGAACAAGGTCCAAATAAGTTAAGGGCATTCAATAGTGTAAGGAAACAGCAAACCAGTGTTTACATGACAAAAGACTTAATTTCATGTGGTTACTGAGATATAGTCATACTACTTATAATGGTGCAGGAACTTGAAATCTGGGAAGCATGACACCAAACAACATTATTTTCCTTATTACTGCCTCAGAGTCTGACATGCTGCAATTTCCATGAAGTTCCATGTTCTCTCTGACTAACACAGGATGAAATGTAAATTTCTAAAATATAGATCAAGCAATGTTTTTACCATGCTGGCTTCGCTAGAATTTTAAAAATAATTTTAAGTGCCCACTGATTGGAGGCACTAGTATTCTATTTACTTTCTACTTTTTCTCATCAACGCGTTATTTGAATCCTTTCATAATGTCACTAGTATCAATTTTCTTTCATAACTACATCAGTTCATCTCCCAAAACTATTTAGTATCGAGTGGAGAAGAAGGATTCATGTAACTGACCCCATTTGATGGGACTTGAAGCTTGGTTTGGTTTGGTTGTGTTGTAACCTGTCCAGAACAATTCAAATCCTGATCTGGACTGAAAATTGAACTAAATTTTTAAAAGAGGAGCTTGTTCAGAAATAAATAATCTCCTTTCGAGCTTTCTTTCCGTAGCCCAATCAGGGCAATGTAACTTCTTGTCACTTAATCCAGTTTGCATTAAATTAAAGGTTGATTTGAAAGGGCATTTTTTGCCCGGTTCGTTCTTCTCTTGCTGCTGCTGAATTGAAACAGCAAAAAGCCAAGTTGATTCTCTAAATTCTAACTCGAATAAGACATAGTTGGAAAAAACATAAAGATATTACAAGGAACTTTCAAAATAAGACACAATTCAGATCCTCTACCAATTCCCACACAAGATACACATAGGAATGAGTCCACAGTTGATTATACTGAAATTTTTACTAGCTAGTGGTCAAAATTAATTCAGTAGAAGTGAAAGCTGTAAACAACCCATGTGTCTGGTGAAGATCAATTGCCACATTATGTCTTGATTGCCATGACATTTAATCCGCATATAAAGGCTAAGGATTGGTTTCAAATAGCTTGGCTGCTTTACTCGCTGAAAGTAATTATATCAGTTTATAGTTTGAGATAACTACCTTGGTCAACCAAGTGAAAGCATTATTTTTCAAATAATGAAGTAAAAAAAAATTCCATTAGATCACAATTTGGTCTTAGGTCGATTAGTTTTTGTGGGTACTGGTAACCACACCCAGCACATGGCAACCCCTACGGGTGCCACATCATCATCATCACATCCTTACGTGGTAGACCTCAGGGCACCACAACCAGCTGACTTTTATGCCTAGCCTACACACCACTAAGCGCGGAACTCACTGCAGCTGCCGCCCTAGTCACAAGAGCTCAAAGGCAAATGAGTCAAAGTATGAAGAGCCTGATTTGGCAGCACCATGGCTCACCTAAAGCCCTCGCTCGCCATGGTCCTTCATGTTAGAATAGGAAATAATATTGATTGTATTTTATTCTTAATTATCTTTTCCTTGATTGATGCCATGGGCTGGCCCATACTTTATGCCTTATGGTACTCCTATAATTACGTATTATTATCAACATAAAAGGGGATGAGGTCTCACTCATTCCCTATCTCTTTCTCTTTCTCTTCTCTAAACTTACACTCACATGTTATTAGAGCCAAAACCCTAGCCCATCCCTCCATTGCCGTTCTTCTCTTCTGCCAACAGGCCACCCTACAATCCAACAGACCAGTTGGCAGCCTACGCAAATACCCCACAGCCTTCGACACCCTTCCCAGGTCTTCGACTCATCATCTGGGCTCCCCGACAGCCTCTTAGGCTTATTTGGCAGCTTCTCTAAGCCCCTCAGGGCCTGTTGATAGTCCCTCTGACTAACTAGGGGCCTGTCGGCACTCTCCTTGGCCTTCGTGGCCCTTGTCGACAAAGCCTCTGGTATGTATGACTCCTATCGGCACCTCTGAGCCTCGGTTTGACTTCTGCCTTCGTCTCCCTTCATCTGTATTGGTTGATTATTAAACACCCTTTAATTCTCTTTTCTTTTCTTTTTTTTTTAAAAAAAAACTAGATTCTTAAATTCTTTATGCTTTTCTAGTTCCTCTTGTACTTGTTCCTCCACTCTCATCTTTCGGGTTTGTGATTGGCATTGTGATTGAGGAATAGTTAGTAAATCTCCATGGCTGATTTGACTAGTGAATCTACTACCTCTCAGCCATCTCAGGGCGAGAGTTTGGTTATCCCTTCTCCTATGATTGATAACTTCAACTCTAGCCTTAAAATCACCACCTCCCTATTCAATGGTCAGAATTTCCTCGCATGGTCGCAGAGTCTGACTATTTTTTTGAAGAGCAGAGAAAAGATGGGATATGTGGATGGAAGGGTCCAGGCACCCAGTATCACAGACCCTCGTTATGACCAGTGAGAGATCACCAATTCTCTGATTATGGATTGGTTGATCCATTCTATGGTTCCGAAGATTGACGAGGGTTACTTGTCTATGGCCACTAACCAGGATATTTGGAAGGTCGTCGCTACTACTTATTCTAGGAAAGGAAACTTCTCACAGGCTTTCGAGTTGCGTCGCTCCATTGAGAGATCGGTGCAAGATGAGATGACTATTCTCCAGTATTTTAACTTCTTTAGCAATGAGTGGAAGCGACTTGATCACCTTCAGGATTACAAACCTGTATGTCCCACTGATTCTGTTGGTTACCGAAAATTTGTGGAGCAAGAGCGGGTCATCAAGTTCTTGGAAGGCCTGAATGTGGAGTATGAAACTGTTCAGAGCAAAGTACTTGGCATGGATGTGCTTCCCTCTCTTCAGGAAGCCTTTGCTTTTGTGCAAAATGAGAAAAGTTGCCGCTCTGCTATGCTTCCTCCTATCACTACTGATCGCTCTGCCTTGGTTTCTGCACCTCCTTGAGATGGTGTGCCTCGTGGTTCTCGTCCCTCCTCTGAGAAGGATCAACTTTACTGTGACTACTGCCGTAGACCTCGCCACACCAAAGAAAGCTGTTGGAAGCTGCATGGGACCCCTTCTGGTGGCCGAGGAGACCACCTTGGTACTCGAGGGGGTTGGTCTAGTCAGTCGAGAGGCCCAGGGGCCAATGCACGAGCGCATCTTTCCGACACAGTTGAGCCATCACCTTCATCTCCCGTTGTCTCACCGACTGCTGGTGTTTCGGGGTTATCAGCCTCTGATTTTGAGATTGTTCTTCGCCACTTGCTAGACCGGCACGCCTCTGCTTCTGCTACAGGTACACCCTCTTCTTCCTTTGCCAATTCAGGTAATTTGGCTTCCTCTCCATATGCATTACTATCTCATACGACTACACCATGGATTATTGATTCTGGTGCTTCCGGCCATATGTCTGGCTCCTCCAATTTATTTTCAGAGTATAACCCCTCCTCAAGTCAGGAAAAAGTGCGTATTGTTGATGGTACTATTTCGTCTGTGTCAGGGAAAGATTTAATTCATGCTACCTCTTCCCTTCCTTTGTTCTCTGTCCTCCATGTTCCTAATTTTAGTGTTAAATCTTTTTATCTTTGAGTTGTATTACCCTTGACTTAAATTGTAGCGTGACATTTTTTCCTGATCATTGTCT
This sequence comes from Camellia granthamiana, assembly GCA_036172215.1. Classification (NCBI taxonomy): domain Eukaryota; kingdom Viridiplantae; phylum Streptophyta; class Magnoliopsida; order Ericales; family Theaceae; genus Camellia; species Camellia granthamiana. Next base: position 78,918,219 of record CM069903.1, read on the forward strand.
TTTTCAGGACATTGTCACGAGGAAGAGGATTGGCAGTGGTAGAGAGGAACATGGTCTCTACATTCTGGATCAGACAAACAAGCTGCCTCATTCATCTATTCAGCTACCATCCACTAAGGTAGACATTTGGCTGTGGCACCGTCACTTAGGACATCCCTCTTTTTTATTACTTAAGCATTTATTTCATTCTGTTTTTGAGAAAAATAATGTGTCAGATTTTCAATGTGAGTCCTTGCAACTCGAAAAACAACACAGAGCGTCTTTTGCTCCTTTTATTAATAAAAGTTCAGTACCATTTCTTTGATTCATTCTAATATATGGGGTCCATCTCGTTTTGTATCTTTAACCGGTCAAAAATGGTTTGTTACCTTCATAGATGATTGTTCTAGGGTCACTTGGGTATATTTGATGAAAGATAAAAGTGAGGTATTTTCTGTGTTTCAAAACTTTCATAAAATGGTTCGTACTCAATTTGGGGCGGTTGTCAAAATTCTACATTCTGATAATGAGGGGGAATATATTGACTCTGGTCTTGCTACTTACTTTGCCACACATGGCATTATTCACCAAACTTCATGCACTAATACCCGTCAACAAAATGGTGTTGTCGAACGCAAAAATCGCCATCTCCTTGATGTCGCCCATTGTCTGTCCTTTGAGATGCGGGTTCCTCGATCCTATTAGGGGGACGCGGTTCTCACTACCGCTTATTTGATTAATCGTCTTCCTACCAAAGTCCTTCACAAACAAACACCTCTTCAAGTTTTGTTCGGGTCTACCTCTTTGGGGTTCCCCATTTCTCCTAAGACCTTTGACTATGTTTGCTTTGTCCATCATTATTCCCCCACTCGTCATAAATTGGATCCTAAGTCTCTTAGGTGTGTCTTCCCGAGTTATTCTGCCACCAAAAAGGGTTATAAGTGTTATCATCCTCCCACTCGCAAATGATTTGTCTCCATGGATGTCACCTTCTTTGAATCTCAGTCTTACTTTCTTACCTCCCCTGTGTCACAATCATCCCTTCAGGGGGAGTCCTGGTGTAAAGAGATTCCTGCTCCACTTTCGCCAGTGGTTGAACAGACAGAGGATGATGAGCCAACAGTTATGGAGGAAAAGGGAGCAGGCAAAGTTTATATCAGGGACAAGGACAAACAGAGAGTTACCTGAATGCAAGAGCCTACTTTCCCTTCTCTACTGCCAACTTTTTCTCCGAATAAGTGTTCAGAATCACCCCTCTCCTGAGAGTCCAGGTAATTCTAATTCTAGTGCTCCTATTCCTGATTTTTTAGATCTTAATGTTCCCATTGCTAATAAGAAGGGGGTTAGGTCATGTACTCAGCATCCTATTACTAATCATGTCTCTTATTCTAATTTGTCTGTCATGTAAAGCTTTTCTATCTAAAGTGTCTTCTGTGAGTCTACCTGCCAATTTTCAGGATGCTCTCTCTATTCCTGAATGGAAGCATGCCATGATGGAAGAGATGAGAGCTCTCAGCAAGAGTGGCACTTGGGAGTTAGTGGAGTTACTTAGAGGCAAACATCCAGTTGGGTGTAAGTGGGTATGCATGGTAAAACACAAAGCAGATGGTTCCATAAAACGGTACAAAGCAAGATTGGTTGCTAAGGGCTTCACTCTTATGGAGTAGATTACCATGAGACATTTGCACCGGTTGCTAAGATGAACTTTGTGAGAACCTTACTCCCTCTTGCTACAAATTTGGATTGGCCACTTCACCAGTTTGATGTGAAGAATGCCCTCATTCATGGAGACCTAGCAGAAGAGGTCTATATGGATATTCCCCCTGGTTTTACGGATGCCAAGTCTAATGGTAAAGTATGCAGGCTCCGAAAGTCGCTTTACGGACTAAAGCAGTCTCCGAGGGCTTGATTTGAAAGGTTTGCTCAAGCAATGCTGAAATATGAGTTCAAACAGAGTCAAGCTTATCACACCTTATTTGTGAAACATTCCTTACATGGTAAGACCACAGCTCTTATTGTTTATATTGATGATATTGTTCTGACAGGGAATGGCGTTGAGGAGATCCCTCGGTTGAAGGAATACTTAGCCAAGAAGTTTGAAATCAAAGATTTCGGTAGTTTAAAGTATTTTTTGGATATTGAAGTAGCTAGGAGCAAGGATGGCATCTTCATATATCAGAGAAAGTATGTACTTGACTTGCTAAAGGAAACTAGACAGCTTGGAGGTAAACCATGTGATACACCTCTAGAACCAGGCCAGAAACTAAGTGAGGATCAAGAAGGAGAGCTAGTGGATAGGGGGAGATACCAGATACTAGTGGGCAAGCTCATATACTTATCCCACTCATGTCCAGACATTGCCATTGCCATGAGCATGGTTAGCCAGTTTATGCATGCTCCTAGAACTTCCCAAGGCAGTTATGAGGATCCTGAAATACGTGAAATCTTCTCCTGGAAAGGATCTCTATTTCTCAAAACATGGCCATCTCAGTGTGGAGGCATTTACTGATGCAGATTGGACTGGATCAATCACTGACAGATGATCAACTTCCGAATACTACACATTTGTTGGTGGCAACCTAGTCACATGGCGAGGTAAGAAACAGAATGTGATTGCTAGATCTAGTGCTGAGGCAAAATTCAGAGTTATGACTCAAGGTGTATGTGGGTTGCTATGGATTAAACTATTGTTGGGAGACTTGGGAATCCATCAGACCGACTCCATGAGACTACACTGTGACAACAAGGCCGCAATCAACATAGCTTATAATCCAATTCAACATGATAGAACTAAGCATGCAGAGATTGATAGGCACTTCATTAAGGAAAAACTCACTAGTGGCACCATATGTATTCCCTTTGTGAAGACTGTGGACCAACTAGCCGATGTTCTCACCAAAGGACTAGGGAGCAAACCATTTCATAGCATTCTCAACAAGCTGGGCATGAGAGATATCTTCGCACCAACTTGAGGGGGAGTGTTAGAATAGGAAATAATATTGATTTTGTTTTATTCTTAATTATCTTTTCCTTGATTGATGTAATGGGCTGGCCCATACTTAATGCCTTATGACATTCCTGTAATTACGTATTATTATCAATATAAAAGGGGATAAGGTCTCACTCATTCCCTATCTCTTTCTCTTCTCTAAACTTACACTTACACTTCATACCACACAGGAGAATGCATTCTCTCCCCACTCACTCTCGCTTAATGGCAACAAATTTGAGCCATGTGCTCACCTATGTTCACTTAGCTGCTTAGGCTAAGCCCTTAGCTCAACTATGTACTCACTCACTTAATCACTTGCCTGCCTGGGTTAGGAGCAGTACCTAGGCACCCCCACTAGGGATCATTGACGGATTCTGGATTTTAGGCTAAGACCACGGGTTCATCAAGGTTGCTTGGTTGTCTCCCTGCAATGACAACTCCATCTTGACCAGGCTTAGAGACAAGGGACGTTGACCTTGCACTCATGCCTGCTACATACATGATACATTCCCTGATATATCATACCTATCTCCACAACTCCTATGATGCAGCCTTCCTAAGGACTTGAATCATAGGACATAACTAGTAAGGGTGATATCACCCTCCTGTGAAGTTGAAGAGAACTTGCTATATGTCCGTAAGTTGCTTGGGCTCCAATACTCCTAGAGTCTACATAACAGTATCATGAAAGCAACCACCACAACATATATCATAACACTTGCACAGCAACACCACAACAAAGTGTTCAAGGTGCCACTCTCTCTATCTTCAAAGTTGCCTTGTTCTCCTCCTTCACCTCCGGTAATCTTGAGCCATTTAAGTGCCAGCCATCTTTCTAGAGGTGCACAATCGACCACCTCTAACCTCTCATACCCACAGTTTTTAAACAAAAGGATACTTGTAACTGTTAGAATAGGAAATAATTGGTTGTATTCTTATTCATTCCTTTTTTGATTACTCAGACTATGCCTGTAATCGCTCAATTATCAATATAAAAGGGAATGAAACTCTTTCTCTTCTCTAAAACTACAGTAACTGGGAATAAATTTTAAAAAAAACAAAAAAAAAAAAACTCAAAATAGAACTGATTTGTCGAAATCTATTTAACATGGACACAGATGCAAGATACGATATGATATGGATACAGTGATACGAAAAATCTATAAAAAGGGATACAGTTATGGGCAAGATACGTTGAAAAAATATATATATATATAATTTTTGGTATTATATTACATGAGCTCAAAAAAATAACGAGAAACCTTTTTTAAAGAATTAGACAGTAGTTTAAGAGACAATAATCAGTTAACTTTTTTTTAGTGGATACATTAATTTGATAAAATCTTTAAAATAAATAAAAAAATAAAAAAAGTAAGGTACTACTTGAATCTCACTATATTCTTGCTTGGTAAGAAATAAGAAAATATTGGAAAACTATTGTATTTATTCTAATAATTATACTCAAATACTATTCAAAAATTATTACAATCTAATTTTCGTAACAGTTTAGATACGTGATCTAGAATGTTCAAAAAGTATATGATGCTTCTAAAAAATAACAGTAAGTATTCGATATGTTTGGAGGTATCGAGTCTGTATCCAAGGAGTATCCATGTTTGATATGGGTACCATATGGACACGACTCCCCATTAAAATTATTCATGTTTCATAGGTCATAATGTGTAACCAAAAATGACCTTTTTAACCTTTTATAAAAGAAACATTTATAAAATAATTAAAACGAATTCAGATATTTCAAGCCAAACAAAAGAAAGTTAATAAAGTGTCTCAACATGAAAACAGAGCAATGAAGCATGAGCATATTTGCACTAGAAAAGCTTTCATTCACCGTTCATCACAAACCAACAAGAAACTTCAATATCAAATAGAAAAAAGATACAGGCAAATGGGACATCATTTGGGGCATGTCTAATGAGTGTCTGCATCCGACATGAACACGTCATATTCTTAGTGTTCTTGCTCCGGCTCAAGGCATTTTGAAGCCTAAAGTGAACAACTTAAAATGAGGCTTTTAAAAAAAATTAATACTGTTGTCAAATTTTTTATTTAAAATTTACTTTCCTAGCTTTTTGAGATACATAATTACTAAATAAATCTTTGTACTCAAGTTTTGCTAACAAATCATTTTCAATCGATAGTATAGGCTATAATCCACTTAATCTTGTCAATCTTAAGTAGAATTTTATCAATTTTAATTTTAAAAAGCTTATTTCTGCATAAGCAATGATTACATGTAATGTCAATAATACTCTGCAACCAATGCATAAAATTAGGGAAAAAATCTAATATTTTAATATAATTTATTACCTCAATTGAAGTGTTTTGCCTCCTAATATTTTAATATAATTTATTACCTCAATTGAAGTGTTTTTCCTCTTTCTGTAAAATTCATTTTAAAACTTTCAATCCTAAAAACAAATCTAAACCATCAATATCAAAATAATTGTCATGTTTTAGGTTATATTTGAGATTAAAACAATATTTTTTTAAACTATCATCGTATAATGATTTTAAAATTTTGAAATCAAATAAAAACCAAAACCACCTTCGTATATTTAAAATTGATGGATAGAAAATAAATGAAATAGTAGGTGTTTTTTTGGTCATCTTATCCGTAGCTTTTTTATTGCGGCATGAATCTCTTCATGACATGTAGTGTAAATTTGGTTTTGATTTTTTCTATTATTAGAACATAAGTTGACTCCTTTTGACTTTTGGGAACTTTGATAAATTATATTAAAATATTAGATTTTTTTCCTTCTAATTTTATGCATTGGTTGCAGAGTATTATTGACATTGCATGTAATCGTTGCTTATGCAGAAATAAGCTTTTTAAAATTAAAATTGATAAAATTCTACTTAAGATTGACAAGATTAAGTGGATTATAGCCTATACTATCGATTGAAAGTGATTTGTTAGCAAAACTTGAGTACAAAGATTTATTTAATAATTATGTATCTCAAAAAGCTAGGAAAGTAAATTTTCTTAAGGTGTGAGGCATTCTTTTAGCAAAAAAAATGATAATAAAGTATATGGGTCTTAACTATATAAAAAGGATTGGGGTCTTCCCAACATATATATTTTTTTAAATAACATTCTATAAAGGACCAAGGGGGTGCCAAAGCCAATCATATACAAGAGCAAATAAAGAAAACTATACACCAAAAACCAATTCAAAGGTCTCTAGAAAAACCAAAAAAAGAGTCAAGGACAGGTTAACTGTCCACAAAAACCAACTATACAAAATGAACTAAAACGTGCTCTTTAATATCAACATTGACTCTTCTTCACAACAAAAGTTATTTTATTCCTCTCTCCGCATACTACCAACATGCATGCTGAAGGAACCAAACTCTAGGCCATCTTCCTTCTTTTCCCAACACTGGCACCTTTCCAAGAGCAAAGGAGATCCCTCATGCTCTTAGGGAATGCCCAATCCACACCAAACAAGAAAAGGGTCAAAGATCACAACTCTTGCGCTGCCTTACAATCAATGCCACATGGCTCACGCTTTCCTCGTCATGTTTGCACAAGCAATAGTAGTTGACATGCACTTGCCTTTTTTTAATCAAATTGGCAATGGTGAAGATCTTATCACGAGATGCACACCAAACAAATAAAGTCACCTCGGACAGAGTCTATGTCTCACAAACCTCCTTCCAAGGCAAGGATGGGCCCCCATCACCTCTTAAGGGCTCATAAAAAGACTAAACATCAAACTGAACGGAGAAAGTCCTCATCCACCGAATGGCGATGCCACCACTACCAAGCAGGTAGCATAAAAACATGAGAGAAGGTCCAACAAATTTCTAATCTATTTGGTTCATTAGAATGAGAGAGAATGGAATGGAATGGAATGGAATGGAATGGAATGGTGATTCCTTAGATTTTTCTATGGAATGACTATTCCTTTTAAATGGTGAAAGATGATTCCATTTGTAATGCATTTGTCATTCTTTGTTAGTCTAACCAAATATGAGAATGAATATTTTGATGGAATGATCATTTTATTCCACTTCATTCCAGTGAACCAAACACTACATTAGTACTTACCAAATAAACTTCTCAATGCCTCTCCTATCTCTTGCTCACTAGTGGGGAAAAAAATTAGGCACATGGAAGACAATTTGTAGACATGATTGGAATTTATCAAAATAAAAAAAAAAATTTGTAGACATGATTGGTGATGAGCTCTTCTTCACACATATTTATTTAATATGTTATGCACAGTTTAACATTTATGCTCTATTTTGTTCATTGGAATAAGAAGGAATGGAATGGAATGGTGATTCCTTAGGCTTTCTTATGGAATGATCATTCCCTTAAGATGGTGTAAGATGATTCTATTTGTAATGCATTTGTCAATGTTGTTTTAGACTAACCAAACACGGGAGTGAATATTTTGATGGAATGATCATTTCATTCCACTTCATTCCTGTGAACCAAACGCTATCTTAGCACGATCTTCTATTAACTTTATCTGTGAAATTTCCACCTTTGTTCTTGTTTCTATGGGAAAGAAGATATTCATAGATTACAATCTTTAAGCAGAAAATATCCTCTTTCTCAACTTCAACAACCTCTTTCAAAGAAAAATGGTTACTGAATTATTGTGTCATTCACAGTGCCTAGAAACTGAATGGTTAAAAATCCAACCAGAAGAGTACCACAAATTCACAAGAAAATTGAGAAGCTCAAAAATCTGTTTATTAAAAAGGTTCTGGGAAATTTTAAGTGAGCCAATTTTCAGTAAATGTAATACCAAAAAAAAAAAAAATCAGTATATAGAAAAATTCAGAAGTTAGGAGGATTTTTAATTTTCGCATTTTTGTGCTTGTGAAATTTGATGTTGGATTGAGGATATGGTAACCTCTAGTCCATAGCAAATTACTGAACCAACCCCACAGTCAGATCAACTCCAAGATTGTCTGACAACAATTTTAGAAGTCCAACTTCATTTAAATTATGATGTCACATACAACAAACCTTTGAAATTATGCTATGAGTTTCACTCAGCCAAGATAAGAAGATACCGTATCAATCAATGCGTTGTTAAGCCCATCAACAGAATCCGAATGCTGATCAAGTTCAAGTAGAAATCTTCGACTACCAAGGTAACCCCAGGACTCTCCAGTGAAAATTACGAAAACAAGCTGCAGTAAGAAAAGGTAGGGTGGGGAGGAGAACTATCAGCAAAGCAACAATACAAAAAACCACAAGCAGAACAACAATATATTTGACGAACAAAAAGGAGGAAAAATCACAGGACAATCAGCAAAACAAGTCAAAACACATACTACAGCAAATGAAACACACCAGGGGATCAATGAGCTCTACCAGTCCAATGACATACTTAAGCATGAATACCAAGAAATGCTTGGATAACAAGAAAATATAAGATGATATCAACAATGGCCATCGATGAGTGTCGGTGTGCTGAGCTACTCAACATAGTAGATAAGGCAAACTTACAAGCAGGGGATATCTCTAAGGGTGAACAAATGATACACAAAAAAAATATTACAAGTCAACAGCTGAGAAAAAAGAAAAAAAGCCTCCAGACTTAATTGGTGATGACCATTCCACTGATCTAATGCAAACCTAGGAGCTAGACATTCAACATATAAATTTATAACAAATAAATAAAAAATGGAGATTAAAACTGTTTTAGTATGCAGAAATGTCTGCAAGAAATTCAATGCTTCTGTCTAGACTAAAGCACACATTTCCAGAGTAACCTTCACTAATAGCAGTGAAACAAAAATAGCTCACAATTGGCTCTCTTTTCCATCCGAAGGCAAAGAGCTAAAAACGGTAGGCTAACCTTTCTCTCACCTCAGAAATGTAAAGATATCCATTACTTCCCTACCACTCAATGGATTTTTTGACACAGGCACAATATACATATGTACGTTCAAAGAAGTGAATAGACAAAAAGCACAATAAGTAATTATTATATTAAATATTACTGCCAAAACTATAAATACATCCAGAACCACTAAATAGTCGATAAAAACAGCTAACTTTAAAGATAAAACTTATTAACAAAAGCATACCATTATATTAAAAACTCCAGAAAATCAGCAAACTTGTCACCAGCTACGTAAAATACAAGTACTATCTCATATACTCACCTGTTTACCAAGATTATCCAAACCATCAACACGAGAAAGAGCATCAACAGCCACCAGCAATGAGATCAATCCCTAAACAGTGGTTTAAACATAATTTTCTGCATTAATTCAGACCAGAAAAGCAATACAAAAGAAATGGATTGGCTTCTACAATGGCAAATATTTGTGTCAAGAGACTTTCACTTACGGATATAGGGGAATCTGCACCAAGGCTTTTGTCACGAAAGAAAGAAGCAGAGTCCATGGATGCCACTGTTAATATGATACGCTTGGATGATTCTGAAGACAAAGTTTTAATTGGTGGAAGTGCTGACCACACACTGCCCTTCATATTAAAGATACATGAAGTTAAAGATTAATGTGAAAATCCTTCCCAGTTCTCTATATATTTATCTTATGCAGTCAATTGATAAGCAATGCTAAAGATTCTCTTCATTCTCCTGTATAAACCACAACATTCAATCTTTAGAAGCTACAGGCAGATTTGGGGTAAAACTTACAGTAAACATGAATAAGTATGCCCCCAAGACATAAGCATCATCAATACTGCAAACAAAAAGACATATTCTGGTTGGGCTAATACTTGCAATTTTATGTCACCACCTAGCTGGAAAACTTATGGTTTTTGACACATTAACCATTAAAGGTATTAACCAATGTTGCTAGAAAACACTAATACCCTAGCGATTTATGTTCTGGAGTGCACATTCCGAAATATAATACACTTTCGTTCCGAAATAGTGAATTTAGCAATGCAAATTGATCTCAAATTTCTTTCCTATGTATTTTCTTTAAATTATTCCTTGGGAAGAAAGAAACCAAATCTGATAAACTAAAATCTATATTAGAGTTTTGGCATGATAAAATGAATATAAAAAATAATAATAAAAAGAATAGAGAGAGGCAATAATGCTCCTAGAATTGTGTTTTCACATGAATAATTTGAAGAATAACCAAACCAAACTAAGCCTTGTGCAAATGGGGTCAACTACATGAATCATTTTTGCCATTCTGCTCTGTCAAGGTCTTCCCCTCCCCTTAACATTTCTATTTGTGGTGATCATAGCACTCTTCCTAACCATATATGTCTTTATTGTATGACTAAACCATCATAATATGATCTCTCTCAACTTTTAATTGGTACTACTACTACAATTTTATGAATATATTAATTTCTAATTCAAATATTTCCTAGTCTTATCACATATTCATCTGACCATTTTTTTATCTCAGTTACGCTCATTTTATGAATGTGTTGTTTCTTAGTTGTCCAACATTCTACCCCATAAAGCATCATTGGCCATATAGTTATTGTACAAAAAAAAATTCTTCCAATTTTGTTGGTATTCATTGATCACATAATATGTCATACACACTCCACTTGAACAAACTTACTTGGATCTACTTAAAGCTAGCTACAGGAGACTATAATCTAGAATGGCGCTACAATATAAGATAGGACCATTTTTTATTGGACTAGGTCAGCCTATATTGGAAATAAATCCCTCAATAATAGCCCAACTAAGTCTGGTCATTACCATGTTAACAATAAACCCATTGTTAGCTTACTTTTATCACATCCCAATTGTCATATGAGATATTGCAATAAAACAATACATAACAAGCTAAAGGTCCAAATTAAGGTGTGCAAGAATAAGAGGCTAGAAAAAATATTGTTTAGTTTTTGTTGCCAATCAAAAAAAAAAAAAGAGGAAGAATAATATTGGTTAAGTCAGCACATAGTAAATGGCTCTAGTTCAGTGGCACAATAGCACCAAGCTCGTGGATAGCTACCAACGCCAAATTTTAGGGAGCTCTATTTGGAGCAACTGCAACAGGATTTTTTGTGGGGCGGTGGAGGGAAGGGTTTTCATTATCATTTGGTGGTTGTGGGAGAGGATTTGTACTCCTAAGGAGAGGGGGGGTTTGGGTGTGAGGAGGTTGGTGGTGTTTAAGTTTAACTGGGCTCTTTTTGGGGAAATGGTTGTGGCGTTTTATTGAGAAGAGGGAGCAGTTGTGGAGAAGAGTGGTGGTGGCAAAGTATGGGGCGGAGAGAGAGGGGGAGGGGTGCTCAAAGGGGGTGGTCAAATCTTATGGCCGCGGTTTGTGGAAGGGGATTTGGTTGGGATGGAAGGAATTTTAGGATAGGACTCAGATTAAGGTGGGGGTGGGGGATAGGACTCGCTTTTGGCAGGATCAGTGGTGCAACGTGGTGCCTTTGGTGAGTATGCTCCCTATGATTTATGCTATCGCTGCAGATGGGGAGGAGGTGGTTGCGTCCGTCGTAGTTAGGTAGAGGCAAATGTTTGTTTGAAATGTTCATTTTCGTCGTGATGTGCAAGATTGGGAGCTAGATCAATTGGTGGACCTTCTGGGCTTTTTGTATGGTGTGAGGGATGGAGGGGATGGGGAGGATTTCTTGGTGTGGGATTGTCCGAGATCTAAAGGGATTTTTTCGGTGTCTTCTTTTTATGGTGTGCTTGTGGGGGGTAGTATGGTTGTGTTTCCATGAAAGAGCATTTGGGCAACGGGATTACCATCTAAGGTTACTTTCTTTGTTTGGACAGCCGCTTTGGGACAGATTTTGACTATTGACAATTTGATCCGGCGGGGGCATGTTTTGGTTAACTTGTGTTGCATGTGCTGTAGGAATGGGGAAACAATGGATCATTTGCTTCTACATTGCCCGATTGCGTCCCAACTTTGGAGTTTTATTGTTGCATTGTTTGGTTTGGTTTGGTTTGGTTTGGTTTGGGTGCAACCGGGGTCGGTGCTGGGTGTGTTACAAAGTTGGGGTGGGGCCAGGGTGGGAAAGAGGCGTTGGAAGGCATAGGTTCTTGCTTCCCATTGTTTGCTTTGGTTGGTGTGGTAGGTGCGGAATAGGCATGTTTTTCAAGATGATTGTCATTCCGTTTTATGGTTAGAGAACCGGTTGTTGATGGTGTTGCATAGTTGGGTTATGGGTTCGGTTGATCAAAATGTTTTGATTTTTGTAGATTTTGTGGAGGATTTGATTAGTTAGTTTAGTTTGGGCTTTTGTGGACTGTTTTTGTATTCTTTGCATCGTCTTGATGCCTTTCTAATAAAGTTGTTCATTTATTTATCAAAAAAAAAGAAGAAGATGAATAACGATTTATAGAGTTTGCTAGCATAGGGGTTAATCTAACATAAAACACATCTTAGCACATAGAGAGGCAGTTAATGGATTTCAAGTCTCCTCTTTCAATGAAATCACATGACTTATCAAGAGGATGGGGGTGGAATGTGTGGGTCGGACTAGTCTATGATAAGTTTAACAAAAAATTGTAAGGAAATAGTATTGTTTAAGCCAAAGAATGAAGCAGAATGGTGAAAATACCATCCACTCAGCAACATACAATTGGTTGGACAAAGGCTTTTCACAAGTTAAATTGATTTAAGTAGATCTCAGAATACTTCATATTATGTTCAAGCTCCTAGCACCATGTTGTTCTCCTACTGACCATGAGCTGACAAGTCAATAGCTAAGAAAATAATAACAAAATAATCCAAGAACACCAAGTTCTAATTGGTGTATGCCCATGATAGGAATAATTAGATATTAAAGGAAACAACAAAAGAGGGAAGGGTGAAAGATGTTCAAACCTAAAAATAACCCTTAATCCTCGCTGTGATGGTTTTATTTCCACCTAACATTTGCTAAATCCAAATTTAAATGGCAATAAGAAAACACCATGGAAACAGAAAATCACAAGAACTTCACCTGTATCCACCTAATGGAAGGCAAGTCTCTTCTTTCAAGCAAGATTCTGAATCACGAGTTCCCACTTTTGTTGTCTAATCAAAATGAAACATACTAATGATCAATACACAGTATATAGAACTTGTAAAGAGTTACTTGAAATAATCATCACATGTTGGATCAAACAATATGCACCACCACAATCTCTAACCTGCATGACTAAATCAAATTCAGCAACATCTGCAGTATAACCTCTCTTGTTTCCATCATTCTTTATGGCTGCCTGAATTTACAAGTGAGAGCATTAAACACACAAAACATAAACCAAGAGTCCAAGATGGTAGTCCATAGAGTGGCAGTGACTCCATCAACTTGCATAAAGTTCATCTGGTTAAAAAGCTGTAGAACGGTAAACAAAGTGTTCCTCATGTGTAAAATATTACTTAAAAGACACCTCTTAGCATAAAAAGATAAACCTCTTGTTTGCTGCAGAACTTTCAAACTCTTGGTAGTTTGTTAGTACTAGCACCTCCATTCTATTCCAGCACTACCAGAAGGAAGCCCAACCAGACCTTGGATACTATTCAAACTGATACATGAGGAGTCTTCATAAAATATTATGGGTGTAAATAATTAAATCCAATTTTTGACTGTTGAAGAAGACAACACTGACTTTTCTCTAGACTTGTTATTCTCTAGAATCATCCATCACGAGAAGCAAAGAAAAGAATAAACAAATAAAAGAATGAAAAAATTAACCAAGTGAAGAACAAAGAAAAATGAAAGGATGAAAACTGGCTTTTATTTGTTGGTTGTCAATATAATTTTGATATTTTGTAATCCATTGCATTGTATTGTTGGGTGGTTCCCTCCTTAATGGGGTCCCCACACCAAGACTCAAAATGAGTCAACTAGTTGTATTTTATTTTATTTATTTTTATTTGTTAAGCTTCTTGAGAAGTCTTGCACCGTCAAACAAAGAAAAGAAAAAAACGAGACTTTTGTATCTAATTTAATCAACACACAGCAACAGCAAAATAGAGCGTCGCGAGAGAGACCAAGAAGAGGAGAAAAAAGCTAGATTTTCTTCCATACTTCAAGCCAAGATCGGGTGGTTAATTTAAGTCCCATTTTGATGAAATTTGAGTATGTTGCTCATGAAGACAAGCTCTAAACTTTGATTGGAGTTGATTTTGTCAAAGCTCTCTTGGATTTGTAGCTTGGAAAATCCACTTTGGTGAGACCTAAACTTTTACCTTTTGTAGATTTTGTTGAAACCCACCTTTGTGGTGGTGATATAATTGTTGATTAGTGATCCATGAATATTCTCTCGATGATTGTATACCTCTAGTTGTAACTAGAAATGACATCTTGTAACCCCATTTTTTTATAGTGGAAGTTTGATTCAGAGTTGGACCTGTAGACATAGTCACTTTGCCGAACTACATAAATTTGGTGTTTTGTGATTGTTTTTGTTGCCTTTAATTTTTCAGCCATATTATTTCTTGTTGTTTGTGGTTTGTTGCCCATTTTCTATTCACACAAGGAGGGAAAAATATAGGAATTTTGCCAACAAGTATAGTCGCTAGACTAGTATCAATCGAAATTACTAGTTCTCATTTTACACAATTAACAAAAAAATAACAATGGAATATTAATGGCCTGTTTGGTAATGTCTTTGTTTTTTGTTTTCTATTTTCAAATTTTGTTTTCTAAAATTTTGAAAACTAGAAACTAAAATATGTTTGGGATTTTTGTTTCCAAAAAATGGCAAAATTTCAAAATTTTTGAAATCAAGAGTGTTTTCAAAACAAGTTTTGATTCTCCCCACATACCCCCACCATCTCCAGAAACCCACAAAACATGTCTCTTTGCTTTTGTTTTTTGGGCCCACTTGGCGTAGCTTCTTGTGCTTGAAGTCCTTTGTGAAAAAGGACTTTGTATGAACTTCATAAAAGGACTTTTATGAGAAGATGTATATTTGGTGAATGGTTTGTTTGTATGTCCTTTGAAGTCAGTCCAATTTAAAACAACCAAACATCATAATTGTGGGGCCCATAGGATTGGTAATCTAATTCCAACATCTACAATGGATAACAAACATGATCTTAATGTCTTTTTAATGTATACATTTAACATATGTATATGTCTATGGGGGTGTTTGGGAAGAGGTGGTTTAGGCTAATATAGCCTCCAAAACAAAAATAGCCTAAAAGCCTCCAAATCAAAAGGTTTTCAAAAAATAAAAAATAAAAAAATTTAGGCCGGCAGTGGCTGTCACTGTGACAGTGGTAGGCTGTCACAGTGACAGGTAGTAGAATTACAATTTTGCCCCTATTGATTTACTTTGAAAAATGTGAGAATAGGGATAAAATTGTCATTTTAATTGCAAACATCATTTCAACACATTTTTTAATACACCAACTCCAATAAAAATCTATTCCATCTTCCCAAACACAAAAACTAAAATAGCCTACTAAAAAAGCCAAAAAGCCTCTAAAATAGCCACTTCCCAAACGAGGCCTATATATATATTCAAAATTAATAAAAACCAATGTGGGGGGGGGGGGGGGGGGGAGTAGGAGGGGGAGTTTGCAATATATCACCACAAAAAGCCCCGAAGATATATATATATTTGAAACTAGCAATAAGGATATTAGGAGTATTATGGGCAATTTATTACATATAATAAGGATAGTATAGAGAATACAAGCACTTTACTTAAATTAAATGAAAGACTTCCCAAGAAGTCAAATTAGAAGCCATCCTAGCTAATTTATAGGAAATGGACTTCCTGACACATTACTTTTGCAGAAATTCCTTCCTTCTAACCTTACCAAACATACAAAAAATAAAAAAAATTAGGACTTCTATGGTCAGGAAGGACTTTGAGAAGTCTCGCCAAACACCACCTTTATATCTTCTTACATGTGTGTACCAAACAATTTTCTCTTTTTTGCCAAAATAATAATAATATTAAAAATATAAAAATATATATATATATAAAAAAAAACATTTTCGTGTTTTTTGTTAATGCTGCTGAACTAATTTTATTTATTGCACCAATAAGACAATAATTAAACTAATAAAATTTACTTCATGAGCTAAAGAAATCTCAAAAACACCATACCTCCTTCAGGGTCAATGTGCTACTCTCAGAAAGTAAGAATACCGGAAAATTGTAATTGTTCCACATGATACCAGATCCCTGCAATTGACAAGTAATGACACTTTAGCTTCCCCAAAAAAATATGTAAAGGATGCCCTACAACTTTAAAATTCAACAGTTGTTTGGTATTCAAAAGTTAATGTTCATTGTATAAACTATACAGAATAGTCACAAAATTTTGGCCTGATCCTCATGATGTTAACACTCTTTTGATGAATTAAAATAAAATATCAAGCTCACTCATGTGAATAAAACCCAACAAGACCAAATGTTGGCAATTTAATGACCACACAAAAAAAGCACTTTGGTTCATAAGGAAATCACATTATTGTGACTTCTTATAAGGTCCAACAAGGACTTGCATGTAAATTAGAAGCATAAACTGAGGCAAAAGGAGGCAGTCAACATCTGGAAAACAAGTTGGTTGAGTGCTTTGTTGCTTCTTGGATATCAAGTTTCAGCTTCACCTGACTGGTTGGTTGGGAGTCTATAGAGAGTGACTACTTTCTATGCGATTCCCAACCCAAATAATATTTAAATTCTATAATAAATAAATAAATAAGTGGCATCCCTTAATTTATTGGTAACTAGATCCTGAGCAGACATATTACCATTCATCCCTTAATTTATTTGTATATTTCAGTAATTTGTGTATAGATGAAATGATGAGGAAGAAATCATAATAAAAATCCAATCACAAATTAAATTTTTTTACTACACAAAAGAATAGAGTCCAAAAAAAAATATTTTAAAAAAAAAGACCAACGCATTTATTTTAATGTCAAATCTTTTGATGGAAACTTAAAACAAGTGTTCTCGCATGAAAAGGCAACAATACCATGGCCATGGCCACAACATTCTTTATCTACCACAAGGGTCACTAAGACAAAATCAAATCAGCAAGGATAGAAAGAGAATTATATCACTGAATAAGAAATCTTACTGTCATCCACCAGTGATTGAATAACCAAAAAAAACATTTTCTCTACTCTTCTTCTAATGCTTGTGAAGACATAACAAACGTTAATTTATTTAATAAATTCACATGTGCAATTTTAGTTCTTCATTGTTTCATAACCTCCAAGTGCCCAAGAACATTTTGGTGCAAGCCAAGAGTAACTTTTATGGTGAACACAAAAGTCAGTTAGAACAGCAATAGTGAAGCCAGCCATGACAGGTATAGTGAGATAAGAAAGAAGCCAAAACATGTAAAAGCAAGAATATTAGTAAAATCAACAAAATTCCTTTTCCCTTTTTTTTCTCCAAATAAGGACACTCATCAAGGCAAAAACTTTCAACAAATGTAAAAGAACTCCAAACCTTGAAACTTCTTTCTATTCCTCTCATTTCATAGAACCTAAGATATAGCTACTTAATCTCTATTGATTCATCTCTAGTAGTTTCGCACCATTATTACTCCACCAACCCAACATCACATCATGACAAATACTGCAAGCTTCTCAAACCCCAAATGTTGTAAAAATGAAGTACTAATAAATAACTTCAATCATCCCAAACAGGAGAATTAAAATTATCATTGCAAAGCAACCCTGCATTTCATGTTATTGACAGGAGTTCCATGCATATATCTAAAAGAAAGAGGAGTAACTTTGGTGTGGAATAACCCAATTAAGATGCCTGATGCTTGGCAAAGCAATTCTAGAAAAAGGATGATGATTTTCCGATTGGGTAAATGATGTAAGACAACCATTGTGCACAAGATTTAGTTGGCTTGTTTGGTTTGTTTTTGGGAGAGTAGTTTTTGAAAATTGTTTTGGGAAAAAAGTTTAGAAATTTTTTTGGTTTGTTTGGTTGTGTATTTTGAAAGTAGTTTTGGAGTTTGGGAGTTTGTAATGATTTGATGTTTTGTTATAATTGAGTAGATGTGTGTGAGGGAAAAAGTGATTGAGAAGGAGAGAGGAGAGAGAAACAGTGATTGATTGATAGGTAAGAGAGATAAAGTGATTTTGAAAATTGTTTTGAAAAATTTACAAACCAAACAAATTTTCTAAATTTTTTTTCCCAAAATCACTCTAGAAATTCAAACCAAACATACCCAGTGCTTCCTGCAATCAATGTGAGTCTCAGCAAGAGGAGATTGCAGTGCACAAATCCATGGAGAAATCAATATGATGTAGGACAATCATCTTGGGCCTTAATCTTCCGCAGTCCACTGGACAGCAAACCTCCAGCCTTTAACACCAGCCACCGTGACCCACTACCTCCATTATCCTTCTAAGCTGTTAGATCACCCCCACACGGCTATTTCATGTCTTTTCCCAGCACAAACTCCCAGTTGTGTACTCCCCCTTTCAAAATTCAAATCATTTCATCCAAAGACTTCTATTCCTCCATGTGTCCCTGCCCCTCTAAACCTTTCAATCAGCCCATGCACCCCTCAGCTATAAGAACATACACCCACCATGTCTAGGAGGGACATCAACAAAAGTGGGTTTTATAGACTGATTTGGAATAGATTTTAATGCTGAAGTTGGCCTAGTGGGCACAACTTGGAGCTTAGGGGTGTGATCCCTCCAGGTCTCAAGTTCAATACTCATTAGCTACAATAAGTTCCCTGGGGCCAGTCCATACAGGCGTTTGCTCTGGCTTTAACACAAGTGAGTGGTGGGATAAATCCCTCGGGATTAGTCGAGGTGCACATAAGCTAGCACAGAAAGCCGGTTATAAATAAACCAAGCCAAGCCTTAAGTCCCATCAGATGGAGTCGGCTACATGAATTCTTCTTCTCCACGCGACTCTATTAAAGGTCAATTCATTAGTCAAATTAAGTAAAGTCATATCTCTATCTACAACGCTAGCCAACGTTAATCTAGGCCTACCTTGTCCCCTAACACTTTCATCTACCGTCAGTGCATCGCATCTCTTCACTACTGCCTCTATTGGTCTCCGTTGAATATGACCAAACCATCTCAATCGATTCTCTCTTAACTTATCTTCTATCGGTACTACTCCTACCCATTCCCAAATACGCTCATTCTTAATTCTGTCTTGTCTAGTCTTGCCACACATCCACCTTAGCATCCTCATCTCAGCAATACTCATCTTATCTACATGTTGTTTCTTGGTTGCCCAACACTCTGTCCCATACAACATCGCTGGTCTAATAGCCGTTCTATAGAACTTTCCTTGTAGTCTAGTGGGTATTCGTTTATCACACAATACCCCAGACGCACTTCTCCACTTAAGTCATCCCGCTTTAATTCTATAGGCCACATCTGCATCAATCTCCCCCGCCGTTGTGCTAATCGACCCTAAATAACGAAAATGTTCACTCTTCGGCAGTTCTTGGTTCTCAATCTTCACTTCTCATGTGCTTTCATTGTTACTATTACTAAATTTACACTCCATGTACTCTGTATTAGTTCTACTTATCCGGAATCCTTTAGATTCAAGTGTTTTTCTCCAAATCTCCAACTTTGTGTTAACTTATTCTCTAGTCTCATCCACTAACATGATATCATCTGCAAAAAGCATACACCATCGCATGTCATCCTGAATATTTCTCGTCAACTCATCCAAAACTAAAGCAAAAAGATAAGGACTTAAGGTAGATCCTTAGTTTAACCCTACAGTAATAGGAAATTCATTTGTCTCTCCAGCAAGCGATCTAATAGTGGTCATCACCCCTTCATACATGTCCCTAATCACATCAATATAACTTTTTATTACCTCTTTCTTCTCTAACACCTACCATATTATATCCCGAGGCACTCTATCATATGCTTTCTCAAAATCAATAAACATCATATAAATTTCTCTTTTATTTTTCCTATACTTTTCTATTACTCTTCCCAAAAGATAGATCACTTCCATTGTTGACCTACCAGGCATAAACCCGAATTGATTCTCTGACACCTCTGTTATGTCTCGCAATCGGCGTTCCATCACCCTCTCCCACACTTTCATTATATGACACATTAGCTTGATTCCTCCATAGTTGTTGCAATTCTGAACATCTCTTTTATTCTTATAGATTGGCACTAATACTCTTCCTTCACTCATCTGGCATGTTCCTAGTCAACAAAATTTTGCTAAACAGCCTAGTCAACCAAGCAACCCCCCTTTTACCCAAACACTTCCAAACTTCAATAGGGATATCATCGAGTCTTAAAGCTTTATTTGATTTCATCTTCTTAAGTGCTATCTCCACTTCAAAGTTCCTAATCCTACGACAGAACCTATAGTCTTGATTTATCGTATTACTAGCTATTTCTTCCCCTATTGACGTTCCTCTATGTTCCTCATTTAATAGTTTCTCAAAATAGTTCTTCTATCTCTCCTTAATCTCTTCATCCTTCACCAACACCTTAGAATCCTCACTCTTAATGCACTTAACTTAATTAAAATCTTTTGTTTTCCTCTTCTGTATCTTAGCAAGTTTATATATCCTCTTCTCTCCCTCCTCACTATCTAGTCTAGTGTATAGGTCATCATAAACTTTCAACTTAGCCTCTCTCACTACTTTCTTGACCTCCTTATTAGCCAATCTACAGCTCTTAAGGTTTTCCTCAGTTTTATCCTTCTGCCACTTTTTAAAGCACTCTTTTTTTGCCTTAACTACCGCTTGAACCTCTTTCCTCCACCACCAAGTTTCCCTAGAGCTGAGTCCTATTCCTTTCGACTCTCCAAGCACTTCCCTTGAGATTCTCCTCATACAATTGGCCATCGAGTTCCACGTAGTGTTAGCATCATCTTCCAAGTCAAAAGTATCTTCCTTATCCATTCTATTCTTAAAAATTTCTAGTTTATCCCCTTTTAAGTCCCACCATCTTGTTCTACGACGCCCACCATCCTTCCTAACTTGGTATTGCCCTTTAAAATATAAATCTAGTATCAAAATCCTATGTTGAGAGGTCAGGCCCTCTCTAGGAATCACCTTACAATCACTACATTTTAGGCTATCCACTTTTCTCATTAAAAAGTAAGATTTTCAACATTGTGTAAAGGTTGCTCTGGGTATTGTGAACAGTACCAGAGAACAGTAACTTGGAAAATTTTTGCGAAGAAGTTAAAAGAGGATGATGAAAACTAGAATCACTCATAGAATCCCTTAGGCATCACATCAAGGGTTAGGGTTGTATCAAACAAACCCAAAAGAGGCATCAAAGTTCTAAAAATTCTATAAATATCAATGCTATTAACTTAAAAGCATTACATAACTTTATACAGACATTAGAGCTACCTTTACAAACTAGCATTCCAAAATAGGAAACTACTAAAATTGTGACTTCTAAAACCTATCCAAGCCCAAATAAAACCCATAAATAAATAAAAACCAATGAAACATTTTGATCCACAAGATGACCCAAGGGCAACCCAACCCGCACAACTCATCCAACAAATTTCCAAATTACTCCTAACTGTAAAATTAACCAACAACTTTCTTAACCTAAAATAAGCATAAATAATTGAAAACATAGTTATAGATGGTTCCAATTGATCCCAACCGAGTTCAGCTCAAAACCAAGCAATTTTCAAACATAAATGCTTCCTTAATTTTAGTTTTCCTTGCTCCTGTTGTGGACTGCATCTTTCTCCCTTGGTTGGAGAAAACTTGACCTCAAGTTTTAAATATTGAAGTATAAAAATTCACAAGCTCTGCAATTGCATCCATAGCTTCATATTAAAATCTTCAAGTTGTCATTGCCTTTTTTTCATTGGAGATAGCAACAAAAATAATGAGACATTAATCTTTTAAATTATGTCACTAAATTTGTTTGAAATAACAAAGTCAATTGGCGTAGAAATCACATCCTTGAATTGATCCAAGTCAGTTTTTATTAAGGTGAGAACTTTCCGTTGGTTACGCCCTATGAAGCACAGGTACGGGTACGAGTACTAATACGAGTACGTCGATATGGTAAAATTCAAAAAAAATATGGTACAAATACGCCTTGATACGCTTGTAAAAAAATATTTATTTTTAATTTAGAGTAATGCAAAAATTAATTAAATGGTTAAATTTGTTAAGGTCCAACCTACAATTAACATTTAATGTCAAAAGTAAAAGTATAAATCAAATTAAATGTCAATATATTAAACAACTTGCAAACTATAGTTTAATTTTAAAATCAAGCTAAGCATAAAACAAAAAATAAAAAAGAAATCTAGTGAAATGAGTTTTATCTCTGTAGTAGAAGAAAATATTGTTTCAACTGAGGTACGGTACAGCTTGGGTATATACTAAGCACATCTGAGTACATCAAAAATTAAGAAGAAAAATTTTTAACATGTGTTTCGTATACCCAGTACGTATGCAAAAGTACCATACGAGGTACCATACGCCGGTAAGTACCCGGTACAGGTACGGCATGTTTTTTGAAGTATCCATGCTTCATAGGTTACGCCCTTTTAAGTGTTGTTTCTTTGATATTCCTAGCAACAACCTCAATTATTTTCTCTTTAATCTATTTTCCCAACACAAGGTCATCTTTTGATTCATTATTGGCCGCTTCACCGATTATGATTGAAGCAAATTTACTACTCCCTCCGTCCCAAAATAATGGACCCTTTTGGGGAATCCAACTTTTTTTGATAGTATAATTATTACACTTTAAAAAAATTGATTTTCCAAAACTGCCCTTTGATAGTACATTTTTTGGGAAATATCAATGTCATAATTGTACTTTTTATGCTGTTAATGAATTTAAAAGAATGGCAAAATGGAAAATTTATATTATTTTTGTACTTGATTTTTGAAAATGGGCTAATATTTTGGGACAACGAAAAATGGAATAAGAGACTAATATTTTGGGACGGAGGAAGTAGGTGACTTTGTAGGCATTGCATCAAAGACCTCATAATGCAATATCATGACCTCTAAAAGCATAATAAGTTCTAAAGGCATAATAAGTTCTAGACCAGCAACAGCCCTATTCAATTCATTGCTATTAAGGGCATAAAAAACAACAATTTCTTTGTTTTCACCCTTAGCCTTTTCAAGTTCAATAAATGGAGCTTCAATTGGAGGCTTCTCACCTTCATAATTTGGTCGTCATTCATGTTGGGCAAATTTTGAACATATTCCTTGGCTTGCAACTTCAATTGTGTAGGGTTTTAGAGTTACGCCTAGCTCCGAGTGGCCAAATTGGCACTACTGAAAGGGCCTTAGCTTTGTTGCTAAAACTTAATTGTCCAAGCTTAAACACCAACCCTCCTACTATTCATCAACCTAGGGAAAGATAACCACCCGGGCTTAAACACCATCCCCCCTAATATTCATCAACCCATGGGAATCCTTTGGTTCATATTAGCCTATGATAAACTATCCCCCCAACCTACTTCTCAAGTCCACCTCTCAACAAAAATGGCAAATTACCCTTACCCATAGGGGACCCAACAAATCAGAAGAAAGTTCCCCACATCTGACCATCCACGTGCAATCATCCTTTGCCAAGCTATACCCTCACCAAATTGTCTACCACCAAAAAACTGAAATGAGCTGCTAATGATTGCCTAGCTATCATCAAATTATATGATAACGATTGCCCTACCATGCATCCCTCTCTCCACCTCAATGGTACCCCTTTATGCCAGAACTGGGTAACAATATCGTGTGACTACCATGCACCCATCCCCCACCACCACCTTCCCAGACAATGGTAGCCCATAGTTCTATATGTGGCCTCAATTCAACCCATAAAGAAATGATGAATCTCTAGTAGATTGTCTGGTTGGTGACCAACAACAGAAAAGGTTGATCACAAGGTCGACCAGTCCTTCGCATCAAAATTCTAGCCCATTTCAAGTGTCTGCTAAAACAAAATTTCATCCACCATAACAAAGCTACCGCAAGACTTGTTGATCGCTGAAACACCAATATGTTCCACAATGCAAAGAAAGACCAAGATCTCTTACCCACAAGGCCGAACCTCCTTCGAAGCAACCACCAGCCACTGCCAATATAATCTAAACCCTCGGTGTTGTAGCACCCTAATAGCCTTAACATCCAACGACAATATCAATAATAAAAAGGACCCACTTATCTCTGAAACCTCAACACCTACTAGGACCTCCCACTTTTAGCGAAACCACTCCTCCATTGCCTAAACTTTTGGTACTAAAAAACTCCAACCTCCGAACCTCTTGACCAAGAATCGTTGGAGATATTCCACTGCACAATCACAAGAGAATCAATCAACCTTAAAAGTGCAATCAAAGTTCCTCTCTGCCGAGACACTTGAACTAGGTAATTGGGCTAGTCCCAAAACTCTATGACTTCTAAGAAAGATCCCTCCACACCACCTTGCTAATAAACTATCCAAACTCAACAAAAACCTTTGCCATCTCCTCCCCACCCAACCCTTAGGCTCTGGAAAAAACCCCACACCAAAGGGTCACCACCCTCCACATACCTTAACCACCATAAACTCCCCCCCTCCCCCCCATATTTTGGTGAAAAAACACTCCGAGCACTTGAGGTTCCCAACTCCAACATCTGAAGAAGCAACAATTATTGTCCTCCATAGAACCCTCCACCAACACCAAGCAAACCTATCCAAGCACCTCTCGACGGAGCCAAACATCTAAATGCACTCCTCTTCCCTCTCAATCCACCTAAACCATGAATCGTCTTTGCCGTTATCTTTGAGTAGATAGAACAACTACCAACCCACCTGCAAAAGTACCTTTCGTTCTCCACTGCCCCTATTTAGACAAATTTTTATGCTTATGGCCACCCTCAGCAATCAATGAGATTCAAAAATAAATAAGCAAAAATTGAATTCATGCCAAAGAATCTTATAATCATGTGAAACTTTGAATAAGAACATTGTATAAATATGTTTCATTTAATTTAATGTCAGTGATCAATGAGATTCAACAAAGAAAAACAAAAATTGAATTCATGATAAAGCATCTTACTTTTATTGAATGTTTGAATATACTTGCAAAATACATTGGAACAATCATTGTGGAACTTTGAATGAGAACATTGTATACATATGTTTAATTTAATTTAACTATATTGAGTAACTATAATATTTATTATTCTTTGAGTGGATTTAGAGTCACAAAAGTACCAATTTAGAATTTAAAGATACCGAGACAACGCAAATCTCTGAGAGTCCTACGATGGTGGGTCGTTGGGGGTAATGGAGAGTTCACATCACCAGTATCCCATATTCAAGTGTAAAAAAATGAAAACATTCCTCCAAAGAAAACTAGAAAAACATAAAACGTAAAGAGGAAAAATGGAAGGAGATTAACCCACCTCCAGGGGCGAAGGAAGCATGGGCCTAGGAGGGGCACATGCCCCTCTCAACTTTATGAAATTCACGTTTTAGTTTAGGTTTTTTTAAATAGTTGTTCAAATTGCCCCCTCTAAATTTGAATATATACTCTTATGTTTTTTTTATTTTAAATTTTTTTTCTATAATTTGCTTTATTTAAATGTTTATTTTATGATGACATCTCCTTTATGATGTTATAAAGTCTACCTTTAAAAGGTTATTTTTTATTCTTTCTACTAATACCTGCTAATTTATTTTTATTGTATTTTTTTTTCTTCTTGTGTGATAAATATATGTACAAATATGTAGAATGACTACTTGTTCGATGAAGGGGGTGTTTGGAAACTTGGTTTTTGGATTTTTTTTTTTTTTTTTTTTTTTCACTACAAGAGAAATGTTTTACAAAACCAAAAAAAATAAATCCAAACAAAATATCACATCAAACCCCATAATCATTTCATTTTTTCTCTCACAAACATCGCATCCAACCACAAAAAAACCCAAGTATCTTTCCAAACACAAAATTTTTTCTCCAATAATATCCCACAACTAAAACAATCTACAAAAAAATCCACTTCCCAAACACCCACGAAATCTCTCAATAAATTCTTGCTTTCTTTGGGGACGACCATCACAGTCCAAGTCGGTGTTGTAGTTAGGGTTAAAGGTTAAGGGTAGGGCCGAGGCACGGCGAGGGTGGCGGACACTATTGTACGCATAACATTTTACCTTACTAGCGCCAAAAGCCATATTTTATTGCCTAATCCTAACGTAGGTCAATCTGATACAAGCTCTTTTGGGACAGATTTTGATTAGTACTTTTTTTAGAAGTGATAATTTTGTAAGTTCTGGCTAAACGGTGAGTAATATTACAGGGAAGGCAACATATAACAAAAAAGAATTGTCTCATAATTAATTCATAACATACAATTGGGTTCCATTGATAACTGTTATTTTGATGAGAGAATTGAGCTTGCGGAAACTTTTCATCGGGAGAAAATCCTACAACAAAGGGACACATCATGGTTAATAGCCACCCAAAAAAAAAATCTCCAGTCAGCTTTGTCAAAGCTGACAATGATTAACTAACCTCACTTACCTTTTAACTCATTTTGGATATCAGTTCCTGATTCAACCAAAACACCACCAATATTTCTAGTAAAATTCGAATCATTTGATACTCTGAAAAAGAAACAAAAAATTTAAAATCAGTAACAATGTAGAAAAAAATTTAGTCAGTTAAGTATAAGAACAACTGCATCAGTTTCCAGAAGCATCATTCATGTCAGATATGGAAATGCGCACAGAATTTTTTTGATTGGCAACAACAAAAAAGAATTTTATTAAAATGATAAAGAAAAAGAAAGCTAAAAAGGGGTACTAGAGGTTGACCAAGAAAAAGAAAGAAAAACACAATCTCACATTCTACAAATGGCTCTCCAATCCCTAGAAGTTAAAAAAGGAGGAACCCTCTAAAAGGAGCCGCCGTGGACACCCAAAAAACAGATCATTTCCCAAATGCTTTCAATAACTTCTTTCCCCTCAAAAAAAATCATTCAAGCCATAATACCCAAAGAACTACACCGACCACATATCTGCAAAGAGCCTGAGTCTTGCCATTTGATCCAAGACCTCTTAAGTCAATACAAAGCAATGCTTACAATGGGATAACCCAATAAACCTCTGCCAATTTAAAGACTCTCCATCAAAAAGAAAGAGCCAAAGGACAATACAAGAATAAGTGATTGATGTTTTCCTCAACATCCCCACACATAACATACCACTGTGGAAACATGTAACAAATTGGCCTCCTTTGAATCATGCCATTATTATTAAGCTTCATGTGAGCCAATGTCTATGTGAACACTTCAATGTTAAGAGGCACGTAAGCATCCCAAATCATCTTACAAAGAAGAGAAGGAAGATAACATGCACAATCAATAAGCTTCCCAAAAAAGGATTTGCAAGAGATCATTCAAGATGAGTGGACAGACCACACCATGGTTTCGAATAATGGAATCGGGATAAGATCGTTGAGCTATAATTACTCAGTAAATTCTCTTTCTTAGTGACTAAGCAAGATTAGTTTGAGTTAAACTTTGTCACTTAAGCTAATGAAACAATTAGTGAAATAAGCTAATTAGTTCGTACAACAAAAGAGAGAAAGGCCAGAGAAAGACGGAGAAAGTTAGATAGAAACTTTCGTACTGAGAGGTAGAAGAGAAAGTTAAGAGGAAAAAAAAGAAATAGGAAGAAAATCAAGACGAATTCAAATTCATCCTGTTGAACTTGAGAATTGAACACTTAGGTGATCTAGAAAACCTTAAGTGAGGTGCTTAAGTTAGACAAAGATCGTTGAGTTATAATTACTCAATAAATTCTTTTTCTTAGTGAGAGCAAGATTAGTTTGAGTTAAACTTTGTCACTTAAGCTAATGAAACAATTACTGGAATAAGAAAATTAGTTCGTACAACAAAAAAGAGAGAGGATGGAGAACGAAAGAGAAAGTTAGAGAGAAACGTTTTTACTGAGAGGTAGAAGATAAATTTAGAGAAAACAAAGAAAAATAAGAAGAAAATCAAAGCGAATTCAAATTCATCCTTTTGGACTTGAGAATTGAACACTTAGGTGATCTAGAAAACCTTAAGTGAGGTGCTTAAGTTAAACAAAGATCGTTGAGATATAATTACTCAATAAATTCTTTTTCTTAGTGACTAAGCAAGATTAGTTTGAGTTAAACTTGGTCACTTAAACTAATGAAAAATTAGTGGAATAAGCTAATTAGTTCCTACAACAAAAGAGATAATGATGGAGAAACACGGAGAAAGTTAGAGAGAAACTTTCTTTATGAGAGGTAGAAGAGAGAGTTAGAAAAAAGAAAGAGAAATGGGAAGAAAATCAAAGCGAATTTAAATTCATCCTTTTGGACTTGAGAATTGAACACTTAGGTGATCTAGAAAACCTTAAGTGAGGTGCTTAAGTTAAACAAAGATCGTTGAGCTATAATTACTCAGTAAATTCTCTTTCTTAGTGACTAAGCAAGATTAGTTTGAGTTAAACTTAGTCACTTAAGCTAATGAAACAATTTGTGGAATAACCCAATTAGTTCATACAACAAAAGAGAGAAAGAATGGAGAAAGAAAGAGAAAGTTAGAGATAAACTTTTTTACTGTGAGGTAGGTAAGAAAGTTAGAGAAAACAAAGAGAAATAGGAAAAAAATCAAAGCGAATTTAAATTCATCATTTTGGACTTAAGAATTGAACACTTAGGTGATCTAGAAAACTTTAAGTGAGGTGCTTAAGTTAAACAAGGATCGTTGAGATATAATTACTCAATAAATTCTCTTTCTTAGTAACTAAGCAAGATTAGTTTAAGTTAAACTTGCTCAATTAAACTAATGAAACAATTAGTGGAATAAGTTAATTAGTTCCTACAACAAAAGAGGCCAAAATCCCGTTACAACGTGTAAGAACCAATATTTAAAACCCTAGGCCACAACCTCTTATCAAAAGAGTCATTGGACAAGGAAAAGTCCTCCAGAAATGTCAACAAAGAGGCAATCATAGATTCTCTATCATTACAATTTCCAAGGTCAAGGCTCTTTTTATTGCAAAAAAATTGGAATTAAAATAAGAAGAACTAGGCACCTATGCAAGAATACTCCCAAGTTCAAAGAAAAAGTTACGCAAATCTTCTACAACCATAATTCCTCCTAATTTGTCCAAAGGTCTTAGTCAATAGCTGAAAACTGATGTAAAATTTCAACTTTACAAGTCAACTGATTTACATAAACGTTTTCCTTTTCCAATCAGAGTCAAAAACAGACAGGAGAGAAAGGAAAATGTTTAAGGGCAAACAGCTTTAATTTATTCCTGCTTAAAAGCACAACCCTCAACTTCCAGAAAAATGGTTACTAGATCTGTTTGTTATAACTCCAGTAATTCTAGGCAACATTTCGCCAAATAGATAACCCCGATTGGGAATATAATAGAATGTCCACCCAATTTCATAGCTCAAATGGACTGTTTGGAGAAAAAACAATCCCATGTATGAGGCCTGAATGCATTATAAATCATAACCTCAAAATTACAAATGTCAGATCAAGGCTATCTACCATTCAGTAACAATTAGATATAAATGTAACCACAAACATTGGGGAAATAGAAGAACCACATGGTATACCAAAGAGTAAGTGTCTACAATAAAATGCAAAGTACAACTTCACTTATATTTATAAGAGAAAGAAAAATAGAAATAATTACAATTATTAAGGAAAAATTAAAGACTAATCATACCTAAGAAGAAAACTGTCAAATTCATGTAATGACACCAATATTGCAGATAACTGAGCCAAGTTATCAGCATTCTTGAATCTTACAATTGGAGCAACAACTTTATCACGGCCAGGATCTAAGAATACAATGGAAGTTGTTGATAAAGGAGAATAACAATGCAAAAAAAATATAAATATATATTATACTACGTAAAAATAAAAATAAATTGATTCCATGAAACTCTTATGAGGTGAACTACTTGGATACCTACTTGAACAACCAATCTCCCCAGACAAGTTAAGAAGTCGTACACAAGGAAATCCATCAACAACCATGTACATTGACTTCTCGAGATCAGGAACTGACTCCAGCAAGTTCACATCTTCTGAAGCTGCTCAAAATTAGAAAAAGATTCAAATTGAAGCATAGAAAATCAAAAATATGAAAACAAGAAAGATTAAGAAGTAATCTAATTTCAAGAAAACATACAATACACAACCAAGCATGATTAAACCAAACCAAACTATGCCTTGTGTCCCAATCGACTGGAGTCGGCTATATGAATTCTTTTTCTCCATTTAGCTCAATCAAGGGCAATATGCTCAGTTAAATCAAATAAATTCATATCTTTCTTTTACTACTGCATCATATATTAACTTAAGTCTCCCCCTCCCCCTAGCATCTCTATTTATGTGATTACATCACTTTTCCTTACTGTTGTATCTATAGGTCTTCATTGTACATGACCAAATCATCTTAACATATTCTCTCTCAACCTATCTTCAATAGGTGCTACTGCTACCATTTCACAAATATATTCATTTTTAATTCTATCTTTTATAGTATTACCACATATCCATCTAAGCATTCTTATCTCAACTCCACTCATTTTATGCACATGTTGTTTCTTAGTCACCCAATACTGTATCCCCTAAAGCATCGTTGGCTTTATAATTGTTCTATAAAAAATTTCTTTCAATTTTGTTGGTATTCTTTGATCACAAATTATGTTAGACACACTCCTTTCTCTTGAGCCAACCTACTTTCATTCTATGAATCACATAATTTCCAACCCTACCATCCTTGTTAATAATTGAACCTGACGAAAATATTCACTATTTGTTATCTTCTAGTTTTCAATCTTCACTTCTACACTATTTTAACTTCTATTATTGCTAAAGTTACATTCCATATATTCAGTTTTATTTCTATTTATGTTAAACTCTTTTGACTCAATTTCTCCTCTTCATATTTCTAACTTGGTGTTAATTCCTTTCTTAGTTTCATTTACTGGAACGATATCATTAGCAAACAACATACACCATGTTGAATATGTTTAGTTACTTCATTCATGACTAAGACACATAGGTAATGACTTAAAGTTGACACCTGATGCACTGCTAGAGTGATTGGGAATTCAATTTTTTTCTTTTTTTTTAGGGG
The DNA here is from genome assembly GCA_036172215.1 of Camellia granthamiana. Taxonomy (NCBI): domain Eukaryota; kingdom Viridiplantae; phylum Streptophyta; class Magnoliopsida; order Ericales; family Theaceae; genus Camellia; species Camellia granthamiana. Next base: position 78,949,205 of record CM069903.1, read on the forward strand.
TTGTTTGGGGTGTCCTAAATAAGTGCACTTTTTGTCTTTTTAGACTAAAAAGTTGAGGTTGAAAATATGAATGTTTGGGTTAACTTTTTGACTTTTTATGGAAAAATGTGTAATAAAAAATTGTAAAAATTGGTTTGTAGGGGAAAATTAGAATTGGGAGTTGTGCAGCCGTAATTGTTGACTTTTGGTGAATAGCGATAACTTTTTAACTTTTTGAGTAACTTTTTGATTTTTTGACTTTTTTGAGACTTCCCAAACTTGGCGCGCGTGTGTGTGTGTGTGTGAGAACAAGTGACCACTAAGAATGGGCTCTCAAGCTTCTCTCATATGAAGTTCACATTTTTGTATTGACCTCACATCATAAACTCAAAATAAGATAAAAATAAGCCATACTCTGGCTAATCAGTCTGGGTAAAAACCCTAGAAATTTGTCCTTCATCTTTTTCTTTTTCTATTTCCATGTTTGGATTTGGATTTGCTGGAGTGCCCTACTAATACTAAAGCCCTGGAAATTTGAGCAGTCAATGAATTATATCACAAAACAGACATTCCTCCTAACCATTGTTTTAACAAGCTAATCAGAAATGTGTGATGCTCTGTGATTCAACGTGGAATTGATAAGTTATCTGATAAACCCTTCTCATATGACAATCCCAATTCATGCTCCATTCAGTTGCCAAGTTAAGAAAAACGAAAAAATAATTCTTTAAAACTAATTGACAGTAAATACGGGACACCCCGATTAAATTGTGTTCAATACACGCACGTACACAAACAATACAGGAACACGGAGGACTGACTGAGCATTTGATTTTCTCAGGAACCAAACGGAAGGATCAAATTAGAAGGACAAAATGTAGAAAAAGCGATTCAAAGGCAAGTGAGTCTCACCTGAAAGAGAGGTGCGAAGGGGAGCGAGGAAGCATAGAAGGATATAGAAGAGCTTGGAAGCCATGGGCGAAGAGGAATGTATCAGTGTAAAGAATCAGAAACCCTAAACTCTACGCCCATCGATGTCGCCCCAGCCTTCTCTCTCTCTCTCTCTAGTCTCTGAATATTTGGGTTGACTGGTTAATTAAGAGACTCGCTTGAGCATGAGACTCTTCTCCTTCATTCGTTAGAAATTAGAATTAGAGAAAGCTTTTCGATTGAACGGGTACGGATCTTGTTCGATAACCTGTGTATTAGGCCCTTAGCGGATATTTTGATCCGCCTCTCAATTGATGGAATCAAATCGATCCACATTTTATGGATCCATGACATCAAGTAGATGGTTATGGATTAATTTTTTTAATCGGTTTAGTTTTTAAGGTATGATAAATTTGAAATTTCTTTGACCGTAATTGAATTGTTAAATCGTGAGTATTTTAATAATTTGTAACATTTTATATTTTCAATTTGTTTAGATATTCAGGTCAATTTTAGCAACCCAAAAATAATTCATATTTTTATCTTTTTATCTTTTTTTCATCAGATCACCTCTCTACTTTTCTGTACATCTTTTCGTAAAAAGATAAAAAGTACATTTATTTAGGCCATCCCAACAACCCCTCAGTTTGTATTTTCAATTGAAAAATAGTTTATATATTCTGTTCTGTTTTCAATTTATTTTCAATTTGGAAATTTTTTTATCAAATGGCAAGTGTTAATATTTAGTATTTTTGTGTGGAAAATATAAGACTTAATTTTTTCATTTTTTTAAAAAGTCAAATTAAATAGTTTTTGAATAAAAACAAGTAATGAAATAGTTTTGATAATGCATAGTTTTCTTATATGTATTTATTATTGGTATTTGACAATTTACTTAATAATCTTTTGGTTATATTGAATTGGGTTGTTATCCAAAAAAAAAATATTTACAAGTTGTTGTATCATGTTCAAAATTTATAAAAGTTTAAACGCCAAACTGATTCGCATCCATCTGCTAATCCGCTCAATCTGCATTCGCTAATCCGATGAACGGATGCGGATTGATTTTTTCCAATCTGTCAATCCAATGGACAAATGGTAGATTAGAGGTCTCCTGGCCACAATTGAACCTGTATGCTCTGTTTGTTTATACGGGTGCGATGGTCTTTGATAAAACTTATGTCACATTTGTTGGCTTCTTAGGATGAAAGGGATTGAAAGTACGATATAATTAAGTGAAAAGATTATTAATAAGATGATAGTAATTTAAAAATATAGAATAAATAGTATTTGTTTCTACACCACCAGATTAGTAATACTATTTGCATATAAAATATTTATTAAGTTTTAATAATTTTTTTTAATAATATGATTATTATTGTACTTAAAAATCATTTAAAATTTCAGTAATCCCCTCAATTAAATTCTAATCATAACCCTCCTATGACTTTGTTAGTCTACCACATGGGGAGATTTCTAGTCCAAGTAAATAGTTAATTCTCTCACTCATGTCCGTAACCAAATACTCTTTAAGTGAGTCCTGCAAACTATTAGTCCAATCTCCTTTCCTACAAAGCCAAACAAACACGACCTTCGAATAATGCTAGAGATCTCAAAAGTTTTATCAAATGTCTCATATAGGTGTGTGTCCTATATAGAACCCACACCCATATGAGACATTTGCTAGAAAATTTAGTAAATCTTTTGAAATCTCTAGCATTTTCTAAAAGTTATCCTTTCTTTGAGAAGTTGGCTATTTTAGTTAATTATTTAATTTTTTGGTTATTTAACTTGGTTAGAAAACTTGTGTTTAGAAAATTATTATTATTATTATTATTTTGTAGTTGATTTGATAATTGTAAGAGTAAAAGTAAAATGATTATGGATTGGATGAACATTTTGTCTTATTGATTATTTTAACCGATTTATCTATTAGTGGACTATTTTAACTCAATCCTCTTTCCAAACAAGTTCTATGTATACGTTATGATTGTTTAAGCCAAATTTATTTATTTTTAATTATAAAAATAAAAAAATAAAAAACTCTTCATATTCGTGCAAGGAATTTTTAATTTTATCAATTTAAATCTTAATTTTATTTGTTTTTAATCTAAATTATCAGTCTATTTTTTATTAAGTAAAGTCTATGGAAAAATAATATTTTAGTCATTAAACTAATTGTAAATATGTATAAAATGTCTGTAGAGGGTCAGAAATTAAACCCCAAACTAAGTATGGGCCTAAGTACTGAGGTCCCCCCAAAGAGGCGACTGGGAATAAAAAAGGAGCATGGACCAAAGCCCAAGGGAAGTGGGCCAACAATGGGCCGAAGCAGGTACGACCCGTCAGGGCTCCAAATGGACTCCACGAAGAAAAATGCCCAAGTCAAGTTGCCAAGGGAACACCTGCAGCGGTGAAGTTGAAGAAGGAACATGTGCAGCGGGAAAGTTGTTGAGGCAAAGTGCCTCAGCACCGCCATTCCTAAAATCTTCAGTCCCGCCGCCATCTGAAGTTGCCGAGGGAAAAAGAAAGCCGACACAACTAAGTTTCAGAGACAACACTTGCGACGGCCAAGTTGCGGAGGCACTTTGTCTCAGCGCCGCCATTCCAAGTATCTTCGGTGCCGCCACCACTTCAAGTAATGTCGGTACCACAACTACCTGGAGTTGCTGAGGAAAGGAAAAAATAAAAGCCACTAAGTCGCAGAGGCAGTACTTGCAGTGCCCAAGTTGCAGAGGCATTCTATCGGCGCCGCCATCTCTAATATCTTCGGTCCTGCCGTCTGAACTTGTCGCGGGAAATGACTGCCGCAGCAACTACGACCGCAGCGACTAAGTTGCAGAGGGAATGCCTTGCCAAGGTGATAGTAGCCTTTGAGAGAGGCCTCCCTCTGCAAGTAAAGGCTAATGCCTGGCGCTAATAGCAGGCCTCAAGGCATTACTAGTCTAGGGCTAATAACAAGTCCCAAAGTTCATTTAACTTGGCGCTGATAGCAAGTCCCAAGACCTACTGGTTGGAGCTGATAGCAGGCCTAGAGATACCAGTTTACCACAGCGATCTCAGAACGCCATTAGGAAATCAGATGTTCACACACTTGAATAAGGCTTGCCCAAAAGATGAGTTTCCATTGCCCCATGTTAACACACTTGTTGATTCTACTGCAGGCTATCAGATGTTCTCCTTCATGAATGGGTTCAGTGGTTATAATCAGATTAAAATGCCACTTAAAGACGCAGAAAAGACGGATTTCAAAACGCCATTGGGAAATTTTTTTCTATACGGTGATGCCCTTCAGTTTGAAAAATGCAGGGCCAACCTACCAACAGGCTATGACTACAGTCTTCCATGACATGTTGCATCATGAAGTTGAAGTATATATGGATGATATAATGGCCAAGTCTGCTGAGGCAAACCGACACCTCTACGACTTGGAAAAAGTTTTCCAGCATTGCCTCAAATTCTGCCTAAAGATGAACCCTCTTAAGTGTGCCTTTGGAGTTACCGCCGGCAAGTTCCCTGGCTTTTTTGTACACCAGCGGAGGATTGAAGTAGATGGGGATAAGATCAAGTCAATCAGGGAAATGCCACCACCACACTCTCAAAAGGCCTTGAAGAAATTCCTAGGCAAAGTGTTATACCTCAGGAGGTTCATTCCAGCCCTCGCTGAGATAACCTTTTCCTTTGGGACACTGTTGAAAGGGAATCACAAGTTTGAATGGTTGCAAGAACACCAACAGGCATTTGATATGGTGAAGAAAACACTTACTTCTCCGCTTACAATGATTGCCCCACAACCCGAAAAGTCTCTGTTATTGTACCTAACCTCTACTCCTTGTTCTATTGAAGCCCTACTTGTATAAGACATAGATGGCATTGAGAAGCCAGTCTATTACATCAGTCACAAAGTCAATAGTGCCGAGTCGCGATATACCATAATTAAGAGACATTGTTTAGCCTTAATCTTCACAACGTAGAAGTTGCGCCACTACTTTTTGGCACACTCGATCCAGGTTATGACCCGAAGTGATCCAGTCTGCTACTTGCTGAGCAAGCTCGCTCTGACTGGAAGAATGGCAAGATGGCTTTTGGCTCTAGCAGAATATGATATCACTTGTGTTACTCCCAAGGCTATTAAGAGTCAAGCACTTGCAGACTTATTGGCCCAGTTCTCATCTGGTGAACATGAACGTGCAGAGGTACCTCTACCAGGTGAAGTCCATGTCTCAGCAGCAGCAATTGAGACTTATTGGGACTTAAAGTTTGATGGAGCTTTCGGAGCTGGGAAAGGTGGAGCTGGCGTAACACTAACCAATCAAGAAGTAGAGAAGTTTCATCTATCATATAAGCTTGACTTTGAGTGTTCAAACAACAAGGTTGAATATGAGGCGTTGATACTGGGTCTGATAGCTGCCCAAAAGAAGGGCATCCTGTAGACACCCCATTTTTGACCGCCTTTAAGACTCGGACGCGACTGATGGTTTTGGAAGATGTGCAGGGCAAAGGTTCAATTTCTTCGGCAAAGAGAGAGTCAAATCTCAACTTCATACCCCTGTTCTAGACCAAAACAATCTTGATCAAAAGATTTTAGTCTTAAAACCCTCTCTTTCAAAACGTTTTTGAAATAAAGTTTTCACGATGTTCCGAGGCTCACATTTTGTCAAATGTTGCGCTTTTCGGTAAACCGAGCAAGGATAAAGTGGAAATGAATGAAAGAGAGATGAAATCTTTGAAAAATCTTTCAAAACACCTTACTTAGGGGTTTGGAGTTGAAGAAAAGAGGAGAAGAGGGAAGAAATCCAGTTGGGGGAGAAAATGAGCATGAACGGTTAACAAAGAGTCGAGCAGCCATCGCCGAATCAGGCCTATTCATTTGCATACTTGGAATCAAGCTATGAGGCCATCACCGTTGGAAATAAGACTCCCGGGGCTTCATTTTGCACTCAAGAATCTCCTAAAGCCAATTCCGGACGGGGGAGATAGGGTTGATTGAAGTAAGGCATCACTCCGGTTGAACCGAATCTGCGCGGCTTCACCAAAACTGGCATAACTTTTTGCATAGGAGGAATTTTAATGCAAGGTTTGCTCCATTGGAAAGCTAACTTCTGGGGCTTCAATTTGCACACCTGGCCGGACACCATTGGACTTCCCAATCACTGGCCGACCACCTTTCTTTCCGGCAGACCCATTTTTTGTCCTTAAAAGTAGCAGGCCGGCCAGAAAATGTGGCAGGCCGGCCATCTACCTGGTTGAATGACCACTTTGGCCCTTTTGAGCTGGCCGGCCATTCTTGCCCTCTTGAGTGTGTTCCAGTTATGCCCCCCTTTTTCCTCCAGACCCTGTGCCCGAGGGTCAGCCTTTTGGGGGGGAAATTTGAATTGGTTTTCCCCCCCATTTTTCCCTTCTCTCCCTCTATAAAACCAGCACCCTCAGCTGCATTTTAAAAGGTTAGAAAAATTCATTTGAGAGTCTTGCATTAAATCTCTCTCTCTCTACTCCAAGCCTCAAAACCACCTTGCTCTTACACCATTTCTACACCACCTCCAAGCCTACAACCTCCATACTCCATTCCAGTAACTTGAGGCTATTTTTTAGAGCTTAGGAGCACCATTTCTTGGACCAAAAGCTGCTGGAAGTTTGGACTACAAGGATGAGCCTCATTTCTCTCTTTTTTTGCTCTATTTTGCATGCAATCTTAGCCTTTGTTGATTACATTTTTGGGCTCCAACCTGAACTGAAAATAGTCATATTTTGAGCTCCTTTTCATGTTTGATCAAGGACCTCTTGCTGTTTGAGGTCTCCTACTGCCACTTGCCTCTTTAACTCTCTTTTAGGCCTATTTTTGCATAGTATTTTAGGTTTATTTGTGAGCTTTTTTGGATTTGGTCATAAACTGTGAAATGCTTTTTTTTGAGCCCTTCTTCAACTTTGTTGAAGGGCTCTTTGCCGTTTGGGGCCAGCTGCTGTCCCTTGTCTCTTTATCCCTCTTTTAGGCATTTTTCTTGCATGGTAGTTTAGCCCTACTTGTGTTCATTTTCGAGACTTGATGTAAACTGTAAAGTGCCTTATTTTGAGCCCCTCTTCAAATTTGTTGAAGGGCTCTTTGCTATTTGGGGCCAGCTTCTGTCCCTTGTCTATAATCTCTCTTTTAGGACCATTTTTGCATGATAGATTAGCCCTATTTGTGTTCACTTTTGAGATCTGTTATAAACTAGAAAAAGGCTTGTTTTGACATCATCTTCATATTTTATTAAGGGCATTTTATTATTTGAGGTCTCATGCTTCTTTGTATGCTTGATTGTCCCTTGTTTTGAGCCTTACACCCAAGCTCTTGTTGCATGCTTTGTTTGGCCCTCTAGCCACTGAAATCCAGTGGATTTTCAGTGGCTAGTACACCATTTTGAGCCTCAAAATCAGAGGGGGGTGACCCCCTCTCACCTTGTTTTGTTTGATGGTCATTTTGGCCTTCCAAAGAGGCCCTATCTTGCATGCTTTGTTGACTGATTTCAGGGCCAATTTGATGAGTTTTGGGACTATCATATTTGATTTTCAGAGTTTTTTGTGCCATGCTAAGTGTCCTTGATGCATGTGCTTAATAACCCCTTTGTATGCCCTCTAAAAGAACCCATCATTTGTGCTTGTGTTGGCTGCATTTCAGTGGTTATCTGGGCATATTTTGGCATGTTTTGTTCACTAATTTTTTCTAGTTTGGTGAGATTCCATATGCTTAATATACTTTCCATGTAAACCATGTTTGCTAGTTAAAGTTGCATGCTATTTTAGTCCATCTTGCTAGCATCTTTTGGCCATGCTTTGAACTAGAAATATTTATGTTTTGGGACTGCCTTGGTTCTGTCTTCATGCTTAATGATCAAATACTGCATGCTTTGTATAGCTATAGGTCAATGCATGTGCCTAGTTTTGTGTTTCGGGACCATTCCATGCATCAGGTGCCATGTCTCCATGTTTCGGGATCATTTTGCCTCACATTTCAGTGCTGGAACTTGCATGTTTGTATGCCATATTTCATGCCTTGCCATGCCTTGTTAGAGTGGCCTTTGTGCCTTAGGTTCGGTCCTCGGTTTGCGTGCATGTGTGCGCGCATCTCGAGTGTCTCATTTTCATCTCATGGCCTCTGATGTGGGTGTGGCTGAGGTCCACTCATGTTGGTGTAAGCCCATATTGCATTGTGTATGCCATCTTAGTCCTTTGCATTGCGTATGCTAGGTTGTATGTTAGAGTATTGTGTATGCCATTTCATAGCATTGAGTATGCTAGGGTGTATGATTAGTCGCATTCATGCATGTCATGCATATTGCATTGTGTTTGGGATAGGAGTTAGCCCGAGCACGGGAAACGAAGGACGTTTCGTACTCCGAGTGACGGAACGTGCCTCAATTCCCGGTCACCGACACTCCGGATTACCCATGATGGAGTCTCGGTCTTGTTGTGTTTATATGTGCATTCATTTCATATTGAGTCATGCAATTCGACTCCTCGGCCATCATGCATCGAGATGCGCGATTGGTGGCACGAGGATCGATGACTACACTCCCTGAAGAGTAGTCAAGCATACATATGTGAAAATACATTGCCATGCCCCTTTCTTGCTCTCTGTTGCAGCAAATCAGAAATCGGCAGCCTTCCGGAGCTTGGCACAAATCCCGAGAATAATTGCAAACAGAGGCAAACCGGGGCATCGCAATGGATTTCCGCGCAAGGCAACTCAAGCATGCATCATCCATCATCCGGAGCAGAGCCGAGGCGGTCCATGGATTTGCGTGCCATTTATTGCTTTCCTAGTTAAATTTGTTAATTAAATAGGATTTTGTACTTATTTGGACTGTAACTATTTATTTGGGACTGTATATTTTTATTCGGACCCTCCGAGCAAGGGCACATGTAACAACCCTCGTACTGATTACCGATAAACTACTGAATTAGCTACTGATTACTGCTAAACTGAACTGATAATGACTGATAATTGAATTAACTGAAGTACTGAATGGACTGATTGAAATCAAAACTGAAATTGAATAAGTTTATCTATTGAATTGCATATTGCATCTGTTTGATTGATTGATTATTTGTTTGAATTCATATGTTTAAACTGCTAATTGAAGGCCTTATCGGCGGCCGAGTTAGGAACCGTTTAGAGTTTTGGGATCAGTAGAATATTTGTGATTTAATGGTATATTTATTTGAAAAATTGATTAGGAATGATTAAATTAGATTAAAAGGAGTTAATTGCCAAATTTAACTTATTTACCAAATTACCACCTATAGTAGGCCTTTATTTATTATTATTGTTTGAGCCTTATCACCTAATCAAAACAATTGATCAGCCATTTCCTACACTCCAGCCGACCAAAGTGAGAGAGAGGGAGAGAATTAAGAGGAAAATTGAATTCATCTTGTTCATCTTGTGGATTGCTTGGGAATTTGAAGGATTTGTAACATAGGTTGCTAAATTGAACTTCTAGACAAGAAATTGAGACTTAGGTAAGGAAATTCACCATCTTCTTGTTGTCTTTGAGCTTCATCTTGCATGTTCTAGGCTCCATTGTAGAATCAAGCCATGATTTAGTGCATAGAGGTTGAATTATGCTTGAATTCATGCATGCATGGCCATTTTGGTGCATTTTGAAGTTGAATTCATGACGGATTGTACATGCATGCTCATGTTTCTATCAAAGTCCATGTTTTCATTTTGTTTTCCAACTATTGAGCTCATTAGAGCAAAATTTGAACCTTGAATTTGGTTAAAAACTCATGCATTGCATGTTTTGAAATTGTTCTTGGAAATGGGTTTGAATGTTGGATTTAATTGACTCACCTTTGGGGCTTGAATTCATAAATTGGCTTTTGAAACTTGTTATACATTGTTTTGGGATGTATTTTCCAGAATTTGGGCCCAAGAGGTCGAGAATTGAGTTGAGAATGCTTGGTTTGAGCTTGGAAGGCAAATCTGGAAATTCCAGATTTGGCTTCTTCGCTCGAGCGAAGGATTCCTCGCTCGAGCGACCAACGTTTCCTCTGAGCCACGCTCGAGCGGAGGATTGGTGGCTCGAGCGTAAAAATCGAGCATCCAGTACTTTTACTGTTTCATCGGACCGCTCGAGCGAAGGATTGTTCGCTCGAGCGAGGCCTTTGATTTTGGAAGCTCGCTCGAGCGAAGAAAGGCTCGCTCGAGCGAGGCTCTTATTTCAGCAAATTATGCAAAATGTTTTCTAAGTGTATTTTTGCATCCTCATCCCATCCTAGGCATTCTTAGGCCTAGTTTAAGGCATCTTAATGAGGATTTAGACATGGAACCACACCGAGGAAATTTAGAGATTTAATTATCATCCTTCCCGACTGTGAAACTTAGTGTGTGTTCTATTTGTTAACTGTTTAGGGTGGGCTCTCGGGGACGCGCTCTAGCTGCTATTAGCCCAATCTCTGTGAGTAACAATTGTGTAAAGATATGTTCAAAATGATTATCTTTTGAATACTGAACTGAACTGTTTATTGAACTGATATTGTTTACTGAATGAATGTATGTCCTGTATTCTGAACTGTACTGTGGCATCCTTAGCACTTACTGTTTACTGTTACAGAGATCTCTGTCGGTTCCCTTGTGGAACCATACTGTTTATTGATTGATGGCCATAACTACCATTGGGTCTGTTAAGACCTGGTCTTTAAGACCTACTGTCTACTGCACTGATAGGCTAATGGATGTACCACATATGACTGATTGACTGAAATACTGAAAGACTGAAATACTGTTTAATGAACTGATTTCATTGCTGTAAGGACATTCATTCATAACCTCTTTACGCATTATGTTATTCACTGGGCTTTAGCTCACTGTTTATATATATATGTAGGTTCTCAGCAGCCAGACCGGAGCTAGGAGCGTGGGTTGGTCCCCAGTTTTATCAAGCCAGCCTATGTGCCTCACTGCGAGGTTCCGAGTTGCCATGCTATGGCTTGGGGTGTTTTTGTGTCCCCCATCGGTCTCCTTACTGTTTTGCACTACTGTATAGACTGTCTATGGTTTTACTGTACTGTTATCGAGGGATTAGGTCCCCGTACTGAATGTTTGTATATGATTGTATAGACTGTACTGTTCTAAACTGTATGAATGCATGAAAAATGTTTTTGGCATACAGATTTTCACAGCTCAATGGACACTAGTTACTTACTGTATTGGCTTCCGCCAGGCCCTGTACTCTGTTTAACTGTATTACTGTTCAGCAGGCCTTCAGTAATCTCGGATTACTGGCCAGTTACGGTGCTAAACCCATAGGGTCGGGTTTGGGTCGTGACAGCACAATTGTAATAAGTGTGCGTATGTGTGATGTATGTCTTCCAACCCCACGTCTTTCTCCATTTTATTTACCAGCTTATGATGGTTAGAATATGGCATGTTTCAATTAGCATACGGTATGATAGCATGTTTGCATTCATTTATCTGTTTTGCATGCACCGGGCTCGGCACATCATACTCACTGCATTGTATTTCAATTCCAAGTTGAATACATGTTAGTTGTAGCATTCCATATGCCATGTTTAGAATAGCCGAGCCTATCTTAGTTGCATTACTGCATGTGTTGCATTAGGCATTTCTGTATAGTTAGGATCATGCATGGATTTCTAACATAGTTTTTGTTTTGGCTTGGAGTACTCGGTAAGTGGTTATGCTTTAGCATCCTTGCATGCGTGTGAGTGACTGCCATGATAGCATGCTTACCATGAGGCTATATGCTTATGTGATATATCTGCCTGAATGCCTGTGGGTGAAGGTTAGGTTATTTAGATTGGAACAATTCATTCACTGTGGATTTTAAGCCCACTAGATAGTGGCAAAACCATCTTTTCTAAAGCCCATCTGAGGGTGGCAAAATCTGTATTTTAAGCCTACTTGCGAGTAGCAAACCGTTTTCAAAAACAAACATGAGATGTGTTGTTCCAATTTAGGCGACCCGGTCTATACTTGTATGCTGTGCGCATCACGTAGTAATCCTAGACTAATAACCAGAATAAGAACACATAATGTTTTCAAAACTAGATATCATGGTTAGTAGAGGGCCGATCTTTGATTGGGCGAGCGAGGGTGCTCACGAAGTGACCTTCCCCAATCGTACCTAAGTTTCCGAGCCGAGGCAACTTTGGTGATGACGGACACGTGGCCTCAGGCAACGAGTCAGGGTTTCCTAAATTTTCCAAAATAAAATATTTAGGTGGCGACTCTGTATCTGGCAAAGCAGTCCATGTTTGGCACTTCTTTCTAAACATCTGCTTTCTCAAAACGATTTGCCGGATTTGGACTCTTTGGTTCAGATTAAGAACCGTGACAATTTGAGTCCGAACTGTAATGAGCCCAAAACGAACGAAACGGGGGGGCTCATCCCTCCCGGGGCGTTTGGGGACGTCTACAGTTTCTGGCGACTCTGCTAGGGATTTAGAGAACTTGACTCGAACTCATGATATCTTGTTTCGACTACACTTATGTGTCTCTTTGCATTGCATTTGCATTGGTGCGCCTAGGACACCGTGTTTTGCCATCTGCTATTCCTGAACGGTTTGCCGGAGGCTTGTCTTGTCAAGGCATGACCATAAGGCTAATCGGTTGTGGGCTCTGCCAGTATGGGAACACAAACCCCGGTTTTACCGGGGCACCCTTTTTGACCATTCGACTAGTGCAGATTCGGATCCATAGTGACGATTCCAAACTAGGACAGGTTGCTTACCCGATAGGTTGTTTTGAAACCGCTGCGTGCATAGTGAAGACCCTAGCTCCTGAAAAAATAGGACAGGGAAACCCTACCCCAACATGGGTGTGTTTTGGCTCTCACTTATCTGCTATGTGCTTTTAGAGTGCGTCTCTACAGGGAATACTTGTATCAATTTACAAGTTTGGGCATCAGGCCTGCGGGCACCAGTTCAGTATTTGTTGGGATTCAGTTTACCTGAGGGTATCAGATTTGAGGCTGAATTTTGGGGGGGTGAATTCAGTAGAGGGCACAGTCATCCTGCTACACTCGTATCTATTTTGGTGAAGTTGAGCTGAGGTGCTGTCTGTTTTCTCTTATTGCTAGGTAGTCCTGGAACCATAGCTTCAGAAGGCTCCGATATCCCCCGAGGTTCATCGAACTTGTGCTGATAGACTTTGTCAGGTCAGAGATTCAGTTCAAAGGCAATCAGTGTTCCTTTGCCAGAGGCAGGGTAAAAAGGGCCAGTTAGGCACAAATCACCAGTTCAGCAGTTACCAGATCAGTGGCTCTTATCCACCCCACCAATGAACAGTCAGGCTGAGGTCTCAGTTTCTACTGCAGGGATAGATACCAGTCAGTTAGATGGATCAGCAGAACACGTCAGGGATGGAGGCCAATGATGCGCCAGATGCAAGAAAGTATGAAACTTATGCAGCAAGTTGCTGTCCGTCGCCAAGCTGAATTCGTCCAAACAGGCAGGCTGCGGTCATGGCCCAACAGGCAGAGCTAATCACCAGATTGCAACAACAAAACGGAGCATCTGCTTCGCATCGAGCTACCCCCCACCACCAGTAGATCCAATACCCGGGGAGACGCCAAATGTCCAGGAAGGTACGGACATTCTGACAAGGCCGGCTCCGCCTCCAATCTTACCCTAGCTGTCTAAAGCACCAATCAACCCACCGGACTTTCCCTTTGAGTTCGAGGTAGACCATACAGCGTTGAAATTGAGCAAGCTTGAAAAGTTGTTCAAGAAATCCCAAGGGGTAAAGTCCATCCCGGACATTGAGGACGAGTACACCGACGCAGCTGTGACACTGCCGGACAGGTTCAAAATGCCTCACATCGACCGTTTTGACGGGTCAGGAGATCCCGTGGTCCACCTGAGTTTTGTTTTCAGATGTTTTGCGCCCGATGGGCTTGATAAGATTTTGATAAGATTACAGAAGCTCTCCCTTTTTGGCAGGACCCTGTCGGGTATTGCGGCCATCTGGTACGCCAAATTGGAGGATTCAGTGAAACGAAGCTGGGAGGAGATGGCCGAGGTCTTTGTTGCACAATATTCATATAATACCCAAATCGAGATTACGACCCGTGATCTTGAGACGACGAGGCAGGAGGCCTAAGGAGAGCTTCTCAGAATTCGTGGCCCGCTGGAGGGCCAAGGCCTTAATGATGACCATTAGGCCAACGGATAAGGATCAAATACGGATGGTTGTACGCAACCTCCAGCCCAAACTAATGCAGAAAATGATCGTGCTCCCCTTCCCTACCTTTTCAGATTTGCATGAGATGGGAGTACAGATCGAGGATGCCATGAAAAAGGGCCTTATTAACCAGGAGAAGGAGCAGCCCAGGCGGTCGTTTTCCCGCAGTTCGAATGCGACCACCAGTGGTGATGCAGCTGCAAGATCTTCTGAAGTGGGCATGGTCACCACCACCACATTAAAAAGGGCTACCCCATTCACCGTGCGTCCGGAAGTAGCTCACAGACGGCCAAATATCCACCCCGAGTGAAGAGGGTTTTCACCCCACTTTATATGCCTTTGTCAAAGGCTCTAGAGGTCTTAATCCGGAAAGGACATCTGAAACCATTAGATCAACGGCCTTTACCTGATCCTCTCCCTCCAAAGCATGACCATACTAGGTACTGTGCGTACCATCAACAAACCGGTCATGACACTGACAGTTGCTTTCGTCTGCGCCATGATGTACAAGATCTGTTTGACAACAGGGTCATCCCCGCGCCAGTCCGGCAAAGTCTATCGGCACTCGACCAGTGAACCTGTGGGGGATAATGTGACTATGTGATCGGGGGATGAACCACCTGCAGATGGCACTCGATTTACTCCAGATATGGCGTATGGCACGCACTGTTTTGAGCATTTGTGAATGCTGGTTTTTGTGCTTTCTGACTTGGGTATTGGGTCAGTCTTGTTGTTTTGAGTCCGTTTTGAGTCAGTCTTTTTGTTTCGGGTCTGTCTTGTTATATCGAGTCAGTCCTGTTTTATAGGAGTCGGGTGATTCCGGGGGTATTACCTCGGGCGTCACCATTTTGTTTTGCGTTTGTCTTTTCGTTTTGTTTTGAGTCTGTTTCTGCCAGGGAGCCAGTTGTGCCAGCAGTTTTTGAATGAAACAGCAGTGATTTTTACGCTCTCGCGTTTGCTTCTGCCTTGTGCCAGTTATGCCGGAAGTTCTGAAGGAGATGACAGTATTTGACTAAGGACTCTGTCTTTTCTGTGCCTTGAAGTCATTGTAATGACCTGAGTTTTTCAAAACTTTTTGAACACTGTGGTGAAAACGAAGAAGAAGGAATTCCTCGGGATTTGCAAAAAATTTGATCAACTGAGAGGAAGAGAGGCGTGTTAAGCCCTTAATGAATGAAATCATGCTTGTTAGTGTGAGTACTGAGAAGGACCCTAGCTTTGATCCAGATTGGTTCTACACCGTCTTCAGCGCGGGCGATTTGTCGCTTTCTTAATAACTTTCAAAAAATGTTTTGTGAGGTCTTGCGAGGACATGTGTGGAATCACTTTTGAGATTGTGCAGCTTAGGATAGCTCTCAGCCCGAGACTTAACTCCTCACTTTCGAACCTTGAACTTGAATTCAGAACGTTCAACGGTCAACTACAATGTGAGGCCTAAGTGGCCAGATTCGAAGCAGCCCATGAAGTAGTGGCAAGAAAATCAGATCAAGAAGACCAGATGTCACCAAAAACAGCTTGCGAAGCTAAGTCGGAAGCACCCTTCGAACTAGGAGCAAAGATGTTAGATGTGCTCGAAGAGCCGAAGATGAGTCCTCTTGCAAATCAACAGCCACTCTCCTGGATACGGATGACTTCAAAACCCTACAACCATTTGGCATGGACCAAGCTACACTTTTACCCTTTGAGAGGCTCGTTGGGTCGAAAACCCAGAAGGGCGACCCAGGCAAAAGTTAAAGTGAGACAAAAAAAATATACAAAAAAAAATGTACAAAAAAATGCAAAAAGAAAAGAAAAAGAAAAATGCAAAAAAAAGAAGAAGAAAAAGAAATGAAA
The DNA here is from genome assembly GCA_036172215.1 of Camellia granthamiana. Taxonomy (NCBI): domain Eukaryota; kingdom Viridiplantae; phylum Streptophyta; class Magnoliopsida; order Ericales; family Theaceae; genus Camellia; species Camellia granthamiana. Next base: position 78,965,133 of record CM069903.1, read on the forward strand.
AGAATATAAAAAAAAGAAAGAAAGAAGAACAAAGCTCGCAAGGTCGAAAACCCGCGACGGGCGCCTTGGCAAAAGTTAGAGCCTAAAAAGGAGAGGTTAATACCCGAGTGTACCTTAACCCCGAACTACGTAAGGCTTGATTCCCATCTTTGGGATACGTAGGCAACTTCGTTCCGAAGTCCAGCCGTAAAACACTTCAAATTTGATTGTGCCTATGTAATGGTTTTGATCATCTTCGCCTTCTCTGTATCCGAGAATTTGGTTGTGTTCGTCACTTTGAGGACTGACTACAATGCGCTGCGGTACCATTCAAACAAGGGGCAACTTTCCGTTGCCATTCAATGCGCCGCGGTGCCGTTCAAACAAGGGGCAACTTTCCGTTGCCATGCAGCTCTCTTCAAGCAAGGGGCAATTTTCCTTCGGACCTGAGGTTGTGCATCTCGAGAGTGGGTTCTATGCTCGTTGAGCAGTGGCCGATTGCAAAAACAGTTTTTGAGAATTTTTACTGAGGTTGACTAATCTTCTCGAAAAGCATTCCATTTTTCCAAAACTGGACCTTTTTCCTGGACCCAAAAAAGAAAAATTTTCAGTGCTCATGGCTTGACTTGCATGATTTCAAATCAAAAATTGAACAAGCGTGTTAATCTAACTCTCATATTGGTCAAAATTGTTTTAGTAGAAAAATAAAAACAAAAAATGGTCAAAATAATGAACTAGGGGCACAGTTGAGTCAGGTGTTCTGTTTTTTCCCCTTTGTCAAAATACTTGCTAGAAAGGGCACTCTACTTGCCGGAAAGGGCATCGTATTCGCCAGAAAAGGGCGCAACAAAGGGTTGAAAGCTCTCTCACCCTCCAAGCAACGAGGTATCAAGCCAAGTGCGAAGCACGAATTGGAATAGGGCAAGATATTCCACTCCATCATCTGGACAGATCTTATCACGTCCAAACTCCCCAGCAAAGCATCATCAACTGATGTTAGCTGCAGATTTGCTACACACCCAGTTATAGCGCAACCCTTCTATGGAAGGAATTCACTGGCTGTGAACGGAAGAAAGAGAATCTAGTAGCATGCTAGGGGCAAGAGCCCGCAACTTCCTGTTTATCCATCAACCACCCAGGGGAGGGATTGAAAAATGAGAGATTGAAGAATAGAGAGATGTGCGATGAGAGAAAAAGTGAGAAAAGGGCTTTTTCAGAAAGCAAGAGATTGAGTGCCAGAGTGATGTGAGAATCACAAATGAGAAAGGGTGGGAAACACTACCCGGTGAAACAGGCTCCCTGTGCACGTCTGAGTGTCGTGTCTTTTTGTTTTATCTCGATTCTTGTTTTGAGTCGTTTCGAGTGTTACTCGATGTGTCTAGGTTGTGTGCCTTTTATTTCCTTGTTGAGTCGTTTTGCTGTGTTCAGTCGTAGGCTCAATACCTGGTCAAAAACTCATCTCTCAATTTCAAAAATAAAATCGTTTTGTGCTCCGAGTGCCGTGCCGTTCTCCACATTTGTGCAAAACAGAATTTGTTTTTTCATAAAACCGCAGGGTTCAACCCAGGTCATGTAAGAACAGTGGAACCAGGACCTATCTGAAGCTATAATGGTTCCAGACTGCAAAGCAAAAGCAAAAGAGGAAAATGTCGGGCATCTGAGTTTGTTCCAACTTCAATAAGCTCCGAGATCGCATTCCGTATGCACCTTGTCAGGCCTTGTCAATGCTCCGAAGTATGAGTGTGGCTCTACTTCAAGCTCAAGATCAAGTCTGCCTCAAGCCAGAATGGCAATCAGAAATGCTCTCTCTGAGTACCAGTTCCTTGCCAGGGTCATCTTGGCTGTGTTCACAATGAGTTCCTAGGAGACCAACTGCGACGGTGGAAACCAGAGTTCGAATGGCCATGGCCTAGAACGCAAAGGTTCGGGATTTCTGAGACTAAAGTCTGGTTTAAATACCCAGGGGTGTATCCCCGGCTTGAAATCTGTATGGAAGCCCCCATAGGTTGCGACAGCGTATATGCACCTCAATTCTGGATACTGAACCAACCTAGTCTGTCATCCCATTGGAGAATAGGGAAAGTTGTGAAAATGATCATGAAGAAAGGTAGCATCCAAAGTGTTCTACGTGTAGAACCCTTGCCAGCATTCCAGAGCCTTTGTACTGTGAGAGCACAAGGGGAGATCCCCGTCGGAGAAGAGCGGTTCACCGCCACTCACCTCATGAGGTGCTTTCTAAAGTGCCGCTTTGTCCATTTATTGCTTTCCGTAAGCATCATGCATTGTAATGCATTGTACCTATCAAGTTTCTTTCTCAGTCATGCACGATATTGTATGTACAGTTCATTCAAAGAAGTTCCGTTTAAGATCATTCATTTAGTGTATCAATCACACTTTGTTCATATTGTGTATCAATCACACACACTCGCTTTGTATCTATCACACTATGCCTACTTTGTGTATCAATCACACACGCTCGCTTTAGTGTATCAATCACACACATTCTCATTTTGTGTATCAATCACACTCTGTTCACTTAGTGCATCTATCACACTTTGTGTTCGCTTTTAGTGTGTTAATCACACTCTGTTCACATAGTGCATCTATCACACTTTGTGTTCACTTTTAGTGTATCCATCACACTTGTTCACTAAGTGCATCTATCACACTTTGCGTTCACTTTTAGTGTATCAATCACACTTTGTTCACTTAGTGCATCTATCACACTTTGTGTTCGCTTTTAGTGTATCAATCACACTCTGTTCACATAGTGCATCTATCACACTTTGTGTTCGCCTTTAGTGTATCAATCACACTCTGTTCACTTAGTGCATCTATCACATTTCGTGTTCACCTTTAGTATATCCATCATACTTGTTCACTAAGTGCATCTATCACACTTCGTGTTCACCTTCAGTATATCTATCATACTTGTTCACCAAGTGCATCTATCACACTTCGTGTTCACCTTCAGTATATCAATCATACTTGTTCACTAAGTGCATCTATCACACTTTGTGTTCACCTTTAGCGTATCCATCACACTCGTTTCACTTTGTGTATCTATCACACGTTCGCTTTGTGTATCTATCACACACTCACCTAGTGTATCCATCACACTTTGCTTCATATAGTGTATCCATCACACTTGCTTCACTTTGTGTATCTATCACACGTTCGCTTTGTGTATCTATCACACACGCTCGCTTCGTGCATCAATCACACACTTCGTTCACCTTTGTGTATCTATCGCACATGTTCGTGAAGATTCTATAATTTTCTTACATCCTTTCTGTATGAGGTATAGTTTGGTTCGAGTTTACTTGCTTGCCTAGCATTCGCTTAAAATGTTGCATTTATTTTGCATAATTGCTTCATTACAGCTCTCTTTGCATGATCATGAGTGATATCCAATTTTCAAACTGGCTTCGCGTAACGTATAAGTCCAATTTTTAGACCGGCTTCGCATAGCGTATAAGTCCAATCTTCAAACCGGCTTCGCGTAGCGTATAAGTCCAATCTTCAAACCGGCTTCGCGTAGTGTATAAGTCCAATCATCAAAATCTTCCTGCATATCATTTTGCATCCTGCCCCTGAATTATGCTGGTTTGATTCCTTGCAAAGGGATACGTAGGCAGCCTGCGGGTACAACCATTTATTTATCTATATTTTGTTTGTTTGTCTAAGTCTTCGGCCTTGTCAAAAATGGGTCGTCTCTGAGCTTTGACATTCACTCCCGTCACTTCTTGACTTCCGAGTTCTTTCAAAGAGGGGCAACTGTAGACAGCCCATTTTTGACCGCCTTTAAGACTCGGACGCGACTGATGGTTTTGGAAGATGTGCAAGGCAAAGGTTCAATTTCTTCGGCAAAGAGAGAGTCAAATCTCAACTTCATACCCCTGTTCTAGACCAAAAAAATCTTGATCAAAAGATTTTAGTCTTAAAACCCTCTCTTTCAAAACGTTTTTGAAATAAAGTTTTCACGATGTTCCGAGGCTCGCATTTTGTCTAATGTTGCGCTTTTCGGTAAACCGAGCAAGGACAAAGTGAAAATGAATGAAAGAGAGATGAAATCTTTGAAAAATCTTTCAAAACACCTTACTTAGGGGTTTGGAGTTGAAGAAAAGAGGAGAAGAGGGAAGAAATCCAATTGGGGGAGAAAATGGGCATGAACCGTTAAGAAAGAGTCGAGCAGCCCTCGCCGAATCAGGCCTATTCATTTGCATACTTTGAATCAAGCTATGAGGCCACCACCGTTGGAAATAAGGCTTCTGGGGCGTCATTTTGCACTCAAGAATCTCCTAAAGCCAATTCCGGACGGGGGAGATAGGGTTGATTGAAGTAAGGCATCACTCTGGTTGAACCGAATCTGCGCGGCTTCACCAAAACTGGCATAACTTTTTGCACAGGAGGAATTTTAATGTAAGGTTTGCGCCATTGGAAATATAACTTCCGGGGCTTCAATTTGGACACCTGGTCGGACACCATTGGACTTCCCAATCACTGGCCAGCCACCTTTCTTTCCGGCAGACCCATTTTTTGTCCTGAAAAGTAGCAGGCCGGCCAGAAAATGTGGCAGGCCGGCCACCTACCTGGTTGAATGACCACTTTGGCCCTTTTGAGCTGGCCGGCCATTCTTGCCCTCCTGAGTGTGTTCCAGCTGTGCCCCCCTTTTTCCTCCAGACCCTGTGCCCGAGGGTCAGCCTTTTGGGGGGGAAATTTGAATTGGTTTTCCCCCCCATTTTTCCCTTCTCTCCCTCTATAAAACCAGCACCCTCAGCTGTATTTTAAAAGGTTAGAAAAATTCATTTGAGAGTCTTGCATTAAATCTCTCTCTCTCTCTCTACTCTAAGCCTCAAAACCACCTTGCTCCTACACCATTTCTACACCACCTCTAAGCCTACAACCTCCATACTCCATTCCAGCAACTTGAGGCTATTTTTCAGAGCTTAGGAGCACCATTTCTTGGACCAAAAGCTGCTGGAAGTTTAGACTACAAGGGTGAGCCTCATTTCTCTCTTTTTGCTCTATTTTGCATGCAATCTTAGCCTTTGTTGCTTACATTTTTGGGCTCCGACCTGAACTGCAAATAGTCATATTTTGAGCTCCTTTTCATGTTTGATCAAGGACCTCTTGCTGTTTGAGATCTCCTACTGTCACTTGCCTCTTTAACTCTCTTTTAGACCTATTTTTGCATAGTATTTTAGGCTTATTTGTGAGCTTTTTTGGATTTGGTCATAAACTGTGAAATGCTTTGTTTTGAGCCCCTCTTCAACTTTGTTGAAGGGCTCTTTGCCGTTTGGGTCCAGCTGCTATCCCTTGTCTCTTTATCCCTCTTTTAGGCCTGTTTCTTGCATGGTAGTTTAGCCCTACTTGTGTTTATTTTCGAGAGTTGATGTAAACTGTAAAGTGCCTTGTTTTGAGCTCCTCTTCAACTTTGTTGAAGGACTCTTTGCTATTTGGGGCCAGCTTCTGTCCCTTGTCTCTAATCTCTCTTTTAGGACCATTTTTGCATGATAGATTAGCCCTATTTGTGTTCACTTTTGAGATCTGTTATAAACTGGAAAAAGTCTTGTTTTGACATCATCTTCATGTTTTATTAAGGAAATTTTCTTATTTGAGGTCTCATGCTTCTTTGTATGCTTGATTGTCCCTTGTTTTGAGCCTTACACCCAAGCTCTTGTTGCATGCTTTGTTTGGCCCTCTAGCCACTGAAATCCAGTGGATTTTCAGTGGCTAGTACACCATTTTGAGCCTCAAAATCAGAGGGGGGTGACCCCCTCTCACCTTGTTTTGTTTGATGGTCATTTTGGCCTTCCAAAGAGGCCCTATCTTGCATGCTTTGTTGACTGATTTCAGGGCCAATTTAATGAGTTTTGGGACTATCATATTTGATTTTCAAATTTTTTTGTGCCATGCTAAGTGTCCTTGATGCATGTGCTTAATAACCCCTTTGTATGCCCTCTAAAAGAACCCATCATTTGTGCTTGTGTTGGCTGCATTTCAGTAGTTATCTGGGCATATTTTGTCATGTTTTGTTCACTGATTTTTGCTGGTTTGGTGAGATTCCATATGCTTAATATACTTTCCATGTAAACCATGTTTGCTAGTTAAAGTTGCATGCTATTTTAGTCCATCTTGCTAGCATCTTTTGGCCATGCTTTGAACTAGAAATGTTCATGTTTTGGGACTTCCTTGGTTCTGTCTTCATGTTTCATGATCAAATAATGCATGCTTTGTATAGCTATAGGTCAATGCATGTGCCTAGTTTTGTGTTTCGGAACCATTCCATGCATTGGGTGCCATGTCTCCATGTTTCGGGATCATTTTGCCTCACATTTCAGTGCTGGAACTTGCATGTTTGTATGCCATATTTCATGCCTTGCCATGCCTTGTTAGAGTGGCCTTTGTGCCTTAGGTTCGGTCCTCAGTTTGCGTGCATGTGTGCGCGCATCTCGAGTGTCTCATTTTCATCTCATGGCCTCTGATGTGGGTGTGGCTGAGGTCCACTCATGTTGGTGTAAGCCCATATTGCATTGTGTATGCCATCTTAGTCCTTTGCATTGCGTATGCTAGGTTGTATGTTAGAGTATTGTGTATGCCATGTTACATCGTGCATTGTGTATGCCATTTCATAGCATTGAGTATGCTAGGGTGTATGATTAGTCGCATTCATGCATGTCATGCATATTGCATTGTGTTTGGGATAGGAGTTAGCCCGAGCACGGGAAACGAAGGACGTTTCGTACTCCGAGTGACGGAACGTGCCTCAATTCCCGGTCACCGACACTCCGGATTACCCATGATGGAGTCTCGATCTTGTTGTGTTTATATGTGCATTCATTTCATATTGAGTCATGCAATTCGACTCCTCGGCCATCATGCATCGAGATGCGCGATTGGTGGCACGAGGATCGATGACTACACTTCCTGAAGAGTAGTCAAGCATACATATGTGAAAATACATTGCCATGCCCCTTTCTTGCTCTCTGTTGCAGCAAATCAGAAATCGGCAGCCTTCCGGAGCTTGGCACAAATCCCGAGAATAATTGCAAACAGAGGCAAACCGGGGCATCGCAATGGATTTCCGCGCAAGGCAACTCAAGCATGCATCATCCATCATCTGGAGCAGAGCTGAGGCGGTCCATGGATTTGCGTGCCATTTATTGCTTTCCTAGTTAAATTTGTTAATTAAATAGGATTTTGTACTTATTCGGACTGTAACTATTTATTTGGGACTGTATATTTTTATTCGGACCCTCCGAGCGAGGGCACAATTGTAATAAGTGTGCGTGCGTGTGATGTATGTCTTCCAACCCCACGCCTTTCTCCATTTTATTTACCAGCTTATGATGGTTAGAATATGGCATGTTTCAATTAGCATACGGTATGATAGCATGTTTGCATTCATTTATCTGTTTTGCATGCACCGGGCTCGGCACATCATACTCACTGCATTGTATTTCAATTCCAAGTTGAATACATGTTAGTTGTAGCATTCCATATGCCATGTTTAGAATAGCCGAGCCTATCTTAGTTGCATTACTGCATGTGTTGCATTAGGCATTTCTGTATAGTTAGGATCATGCATGGATTTCTAACATAGTTTTTGTTTTGGCTTGGAGTACTCGGTAAGTGGTTATGCTTTAGCATCCTTGCATGCGTGTGAGTGACTGCCATGATAGCATGCTTACCATGAGGCTATATGCTTATGTGATATATCTGCCTGAATGCCTGTGAGTGAAGGTTGGGTTATTTAGATTGGAACAATTTATTCACTGTGGATTTTAAGCCCACTAGATAGTGGCAAAACCATCTTTTTTAAAGCCCACCTGAGGGTGGCAAAATTTGCATTTTAAGCCTACTTGTGTGTAGCAAACCGTTTTCAAAAACAAACATGAGATGTGTTGTTCCAATTCAGGCGACCCGGTTTATACTTGTATGATGTGCGCATCACGTAGTAATCCTAGACTAATAACCGGAATAAGAACACATAATGTTTTCAAAACTAGATATCATGGTTAGTAGAGGCCGATCTTTGATCGGGCGAGCGGGGGTACTCACGAAGTGACCTTCCCCAATCGTACCTAAGTTCCCGAGCCGAGGCAACTTTGGTGATAACGGACACGTGGCCTTAGGCAACGAGTCAGGGTTTCCTAAATTTCCCAAAATAAAATATTTAGGTGGCGACTCTGTATCTGGCAAAGCAGTCCATGTTTGACACTTCTTTCTAAACATCTGTTTTCTCAAAACGATTTGCCGGATTTGGACTCTTTGGTTCAAATTAAGAACCGTGACAATTTGAGTCCGAACTGTAGTGAGCCCAAAACGAACGGAACGGGGGGGCTCATCCCTCTCGGGGCGTTCGGGGACGTCTACACCTCCGCAAATTAAAAATCTGGGGCGACTCCAAGTTAGTTGTCGAGCAAACGATAAGTGATTTCGCCTTGAAGGAGCCTCTGTTGGCTCCATACTGCACTGTAGTTCAAAGGTTGCTCACTCAGTTTGATGATGTCCAAATCCAGCATACTCCTCGAACACACAATCATTTCCCCGATGCCTTGGCTACACTGGAGGCAAATGTGGAGATACCAGACGATAGCATAGCCATCGTCATCCAGAAAAGAACAACACCAGCAGTGCTAGCCAAAGAACATACAGAGCAAGATACTGAATGGTGGAAAACAGATATTATCCAATAGTTGAAAACTGGCCAGGGAATAATTAGACCAGCAAAACTTGCATCATTCCTGCTCCTCAGAGGAGAGTTGTATTTTCGTGGTCCCAACAACTTGCTGGCAAGATGCATTGGTAGACAATAAGCAACTTACAGACTTAAGCAGATCCATGCTAAGTCTTGTGGAGATGGAGATATCAGTCTATACCGATGGATACAGAAGCAAGGGTATTACTGGCCAGAGATGAAGAAGGGAAGTACTGAGTTGCAGAGGCAATGTGCAAAGTGTCAGTCCTATCCTAACGAAGAGGAAGCCCATTTCTTTAGCAGTGAAGAATGAAGGCAACCGTATATCGACTACCTTGGAAAGGGCACACTGCTTGAGAACAAGGCCAATGCAATCAGAGTTAAAAGGCGAGCCCTCTGCTTCTTCCTTGACCAAGCCAAGCTGTACTGAAGAAGCTTTGAAGGGGAACCTTTTGCGTGCTTATCAAAAGATGAGGCAAATGAGGTGCTGAGGGAAGCCCACAGGATAGAGCATCAAGGAGGGCAGCGATTGTATGGACATTTCATTCACCTCGGCTACTACTGGCCGACAATGGAAGAAGATGCTAAAAACTTTGTGAGGAGATGCCAATCCTGCTAGAAGTTTGGGAACTTGATACATACACTGGCAGTTGAATTGCACAACATCAAGACTCCTTACTCGTTCCATACTGGGCATTTGACCTGGTAGGTCCTATAGCGCAACAATCTAAAGGCTACAGATGGATACTTGCAGCAACTGAAGTTAGCACCAAATGGGTAGAGGCTATACCGATGAGGAAGGCAGATGGGGCAGGAGTAACCAACTTCATCAGAGAGAACATAATCTGTAGGTTTGGCATACCCAAAGTAATGTTGTTTAACAATGGAACTCCTTTGTAAATCGCCATGTTGGAAGACTGTTGGATGCCTACCAGATTAAGCACCACAAGTCTAGTCCATACTACCCCCAAGGGAACGGACAAGCTGAGGCGACCAACAAAACCCTCATCCGAATACTGAGTAAAATGATGGATGAAACAGGGGGCACATGGTCTAAACAACTCCCCGTAGCGCTCTGGGCATATAGAACGTCAAAGAGAAAGCCAACTCAGACAACCCCATTTTCCCTAGTATATGGGTCCGAAGCTATGTTACCAGTTGAGTTGGTAGTACCCTCAGCAAGAATGGCTATGTTAACATACTTAGTTCCAAACAGCATGAAGAATGAAATACAGGCAGTTGAAGAAAGAAGAGATCGAGCCTCACGGGCAATGGAAAAGTATCATCAATCCATAGCCCGTGCCTACAATCAATCTGTTTAACACAGAAAGTTCAAGGATGGGGACTTGGTATGGAAAACAGTGGATGCAATCATGTGAGGGCAACCAATCCCCAAGTTCTCATCCAGATGGGAAGGCCCCTACAAAGTTGCTAAGGCAAACAGCAGTGGGTACTACAAGTTGACAAGAGTAGATGATGGATTCAGAATTGGCCTTGTCAACGCCAAGTATGTCAAAGAATATTTTCCTTTGTTTCTTTTGTTCAGGAAAAAAGAGTTGTAAGTTTCTTTGTTAATGCTTCAAAAGCAGAGTGTAAAGAAAGTGTCATACACTTAGTAAACCTTTTGCTCTCATATACACTTAGTTTGAGGAAAGTTTTCCAGACTTAGTGAAATTTTACACTTGTAAAAGCTTAGTCATGGTGAAATTTTGCTCACTGCAAGAGTTTTGCTTATCTTTAGAAGCTATGTAAAAGCAATGTAAAGAAAACGATGAAATGAAACCCAAAAGTACTACCAAACGTCCATGCTTTCTATTAAAGTCGAACTTCTAGAATATGATTACAATGTTTGAAAAGAAGTTATGACAGAGAAGAAGAAAAGAAAAGGCGCACCAAGCGCGATGAAACAACAAAATAAAGAAGAGAAAATGGAAGAAATCATAACAAAATCACAGAATTACATCAAATCAAATCAAACCCTTCAAAAGGGAGTCCATCAGAGTCACATCTCGAGGCAACTGGGCAACCAATGCAAAGTCCTTCTCTCTGAACCGAGCCAGGTTCTGCCGGTGTTGCTCCGAGACACCCTCACACTCCTTGATAGTCTCCTCCAAGTACACAATCATCGCCACATTGTCAGCATGCTCAAGGAAACCATCAACTACCTGAAGCCTGTCCCTCATCCATGATAGGTTCAAACCATTCCTCTCAAAGTCACTTAGGTTGGCCTCAGCACTCTCCACGAATTTGCTGGGGGTTGTCAAGATCTGCTTGGTAGCAAGGTCACGAATGAAACTAGCAAGTGACTCTAGCAGTGCCGTCTGCACTATAAGTCTAGGAACATTAAAGACAGTAAAGGTGTCCGGATGCAGTGCTTGGATACAAGCAAGAGTGGAAGCAGCTTCGAAAGAGACCCAATAACTTAGAAATGAAACTTTCTATGAGGACTGGGGGGACTCTCTCACACCACCGCTAGCTTCAATCACTGAAGGGAGATTAATGGAGCGACCAAAGGTCTGAGGGTGGTGCACTTCTCCTGAAGATGATTTCCCAGCAGCATTAGAGTGAGTAGATGCTGGTTGGCGACCGGGTGAACTGGCTTCACGTGAAAAGCCAAAACTACCTGTATCGTCGTGTCGCTTTGAAAAGAGGTCGTCTATTTGGTAATCTCTAACATTCAGATCTGGGACAGCAGTGGTATCCATCCTGGTATAAAAATCCCAGGACACCCCAAGGTCAACTGGCACTTGTGGAAAGTAAGTGGGGTACAAGTTTGCCAACTATTCAGAGGTTGCCGAAGCAACTAGGTTGGAGGTCCCAGCGGCAGTAGTGACAATGTGGGCGGCTAAGGTGACAGCTACCTCTGCAAGTTAGTCCAAATTTAGGAGGGCTACAACAGGAACAGTGGCAGCAACCGCTACACTTGCACTCCCCTCAGCTACTTGAACGTTTGGAAGTGGAGTCTGCTGAATTAACGGAGACTAGGTAGACTGGGAGGAACCACCAGATGCAGCTCTGAGGAGAGGTCGTGCAACTTCTAGCTGCTTTCTCATGCCGTGATCTTCTCTAGGGGTCTCAGGTATGAAATCATCTCCGCCAACAGAGGAACGACCGGAGTGCACAAAGCCAAAAGGGTGTGAAGGCTCTAAACGCTCAACAGCTATATCACCCGCTGCAACTTCCACAGCAGGGGGAACTTGTACATTGTCTGCAGCCTCAACAGCTGGCTTAGCCTCGGCAACTGGCTCGGCCTCAGTAGTCAGTTCGGCTCTCACACTTGGTTATTCTTCAACATCTGGAAGAACTATCCTTCGGGTCTGGAATCTTGTGACCCTAGTAGCAATAGGAAGGTTGTCATCATCGTCTGAATCTGAAGAAATGCCAATTGCAGCAGAAGAACCTCCTGGACCAGAGGGTAGTGTGGTCAATGGGCCCTAAAAAGAAGAAGAACATCATACGGTTATTAAAGTAAATATAAGAAGTCTAAGGAAGTAATACAAAATATTTTCTAAGTATGGATACCCTTCGGAGTCTCTCCCTGCTTGGTGAGGCATGTGCCTCGGTAACTGGTGTCGCTGCTGCTTGGGCTGTCTTCAGTCGAGAGCAGGTCATGCGTACTGTTGTGCCGACTTGGGGAGAAGCAAACTACAAGGGTCGAACAAACATTGCCCTAGACGGGTGAGGCTCTTCCACAACAGGCCGAGATAGAAGCTTGAAACGGCAGAATATGCTGGTCAGTTTCCCTCGGCCGAAGGGCAGACGAAGAGACAAGTCGGGCTGCGGAATGGGCTCCATCGCGGGAACAATGGGAGCACTATCACAAAAATTGAGGAAAGAGTTAAGGTTGCGGTGCCAGAACAGTCTATTATCAGGAGTGAAGGTGCCCTTTCTCCCAAGTGAGGGAAGCTTCATGAAGCCTAAACCCTCCACAAGCAGAGCAGTGTAGTCGCAAGCAAACCGCTGAAAGCTCTGGTGGAAATCAGTTTGAGGCGGATGGCCATGCGAGATACCCTGATCCATTTTGAACAGCCTAAGGACCCTGTCCAGTCGATAGACAACGCTGGACATGCCCTCTTCATTCCACACGAGCAGAAATCCGGGGCGAATCATGGCAACAATAAGGAGGGAATTGGCCTGGACACTGTCGAGAGAAAAATCAACGTGACAGGCCTCTGAAAAATAAAAAGGGACAACAAAAATGCCTGAAAGAGGCTGAGTGAAAGGGCGAAACACGCACTTCTCCACACGGATAACATAGTCTGCAAAGCATCTGTTGGTGTTTTGACCAGACCACCGAAAGATGCGAGGGAGGGATAGACGCGCTTGCCTTATGGCAGGCCGACCCTCTGCACCTAAAACAGGGCGGCCCTCCGTATCAAAGACTTTATCGGTGAAGAAGGGCTCATGTTCCTTAGGGATAGGGCCCATGGCAGGAAATCTCTCATAGAAAATGCAGTCAAGAACAGAGTATGTACAAAACTCTACACATCATAGTGGCCCATGGATCGCTTCATGTCCGAATGGATGAGGTCAAGATGGAAATATAAGTTACCCAGGAAGAGGGGAGCTAGAGGAATCTGACTGCCGCTGCAAAGCTTGATAGCTAAAGGAAACACTAGGGGATTAGTGCTTTCGGCAGGGTTACTTGGTAGAACGAAGAATGAGATGAAATAGCTAATGAAGGCAGCCAAGTACAAGTCACCGCGGTAGCCCAACCCAACTACGGAGTCGCGGCTCTCCTTGGTGATGTCGCCTACAATTGGTTGTAGGTCCGGGAAGAAATGCTTCAGTCAAGAAAGGTAGGTGGTTTTGTCTCTTTTAGGCCTCTCTTAGAGAAGTTCCCCAGTTCTAAGGTCATACCAGGAACCAAACTTCTGCGCCTCCCGAAAGGCGCTTTGGAGAGCAGTGACGGCAACTTGCTTTGTAGGAGTCAGGGATGCTGGATTAAAAGGGTGATCTCTATGAGTGCTGAGGCGCAGAAGGACAGCAACATCTTCCAGGGTTAGAGTTATCTCCCCCCATGCCAAGGCAAAAGTGTGAGTGTCGCGGCTCCAACCGGAGACGACCATGTCAGTGTTGGTCTGCTCCTTGGGCACTGAGAACTCCCTTGAAATCATAATAGCGTTGAAAATATAGACATCTCGCAAGCGTTGCTTAAAGCCACCATCAGCAATAATGTCATCGACCCAGAGAGACCAATCTACTGGAGGAGCTGAGTGAGTACGATAATAGACATATGAATATGGAAAGTAATCACGTTCCATACAGAATCGCAGCACAGAGGCTGGGTTGACCATGTTAGCATCATCCGAAGTAGCCTCCCCAAAAGAGAGCAGAGGCTCCTCTAGTGGAAGGGCATCAGGAATGAAGGAGTCAACCATCTTCCAGAAGGGGTCAGCCAGCCTTCCGAAGTAGGGGGCCCGCCTCCACTCAGTAGGGGGTGGGGTAGCCCTGTTGGGAAGAAACCTCGTGCTTGCCATGAGAAGGAATAAAGAAAGGTAAGAAAGGCTTTGGAAAATGGGGACAAGGGAGAGAAGAAGACAAAGGAGACAGAAAGGTGTGTTGGGAAGAAGTGGTGAACCAGTGGACCCAAAGGCGCTATTTATAAAGAAAAAGTAGCAAAGGGTGCTAATACGCTTCCCTAGGCCATTTTACCCCATAAACCCCAAACTAAGTATGGGTCTAAGCACTGAGGTCACCCCAAAGAGGCGACTGGGAATAAAAAAGGAGCATGAGCCAAAGCCCAAAGGAAGTGGGCCAACAGTGGACCGACGCAGGTCTGACTCGTCAGGGCTCCAAATGGACTCCATGAAGAAAAATGCCCAAGTCAAGTTGCAGCGGGAACACCTGCAGCGGCGAAGTTGCGGAGTGAACATGTGCAGCGGGAAAGTTGCTGAGGCACTTTGCCTCAACGCCGCCATTCCTAATATTTTCGGTCTTATCGTCAACTCAACTAAGTTGCAGACGCAACACTTGCGGAGGTTAAGTTGCGGAGGTACTTTGTCTCAGCGCCGCCATTCCAAGTAATGTCGGTACCACAACCATCTGGAGTTACTGAGGAAAGGAGAAAATCGAAGCAACTAAGTCGCAGAGGTAGTACTTGCATCGCCCAAGTTGCAGAGGCATTCTGTCGGCACTGCCATTTCTAATATCTTCGGTCTTGCCGTCTGAACTTGCCGCGGGAAATAACTACCGCAGCAACTATGACCGCAGCGACTAAGTTGCAGAGGGAATACCCTGCCAAGGTGACAGCAGCCTTTGAGAGAGGCCTCCCTCTGCAAGTAGAGGCTAATGCCTGGCGCTGATAGCAAGCCCTAAGGCATTACTAGCCTAGGGTTGATAGCAGGGCCCAAAGTTCATTTAACTTGGCATTGATAGCAGGCCCCAAGACCTGCTGGTTGGAGTTGATAGCAGACCCAGAGATATCAGTTTACCGCAGCGATCCCGCGAAGATGGGAGTAGGGTAGCTCGAACATAAGGGACTCCATTTCCATTACCTAGGTCATGGACTTGCCTTAGTTGCACAGGCAGTACTAGGGAAGCCTCCTTGGGCTTAGTACTAAGGCACAACATGGCTGATAGTAGGCTTGGCTATGGCCTTCGCCTTGGGAAGCTGAGGAGTTCGTGGTTAGGTGGCTAAGGGTGAAGGTTTCACTGAGGTGAACACGAACATAGCTGATAGCAGGCTATGGAGCCCTGAGAATGCATGTGCTGGCCAAATAGAACCGAGAAAGCAAGTGCAGCGGCAAGGCTCACCGCTGCAAGTGCACTTGCTGAGGTTCAAGCTAAGAAGGTAAGTGCAGAGGTAAGCACTCTTGCTGCAACTACATTTGCTAAGGCTCAAAAAGGAACTCCCGTTGCAACTACATTTGCTAAGGCTCAAAAAAAGGTAGTTGTGGAGGCAAACAGATAGTACATAGTACATGTAGAAGGATACGTGACACCTTCAGCCTGGTGGCTCAAGGCAAAATATTTCATGTGATCCTCTGGGACACATGTCTTCTCTCTATTTGGCCACTTGGTGTCCTCTTGGTGCCAAGGAAAAGCCTATAAATAGGATCCATTTCCCAAGATTCAACAAGAGGAATTTTGGGGATTTGAGGGAGATGTTGCCCATTTTGGCACTGCCATACACTTCTTCTTGAGCCACTTGTTTCACCCTCACCCAGCTACACACTCTCAAACTCCCAGATAGTTGTTGCTACTCATTCTTCAGCCACTTCTGCCATTATTGGACCATCAACATAGTTTTGCCTCTCTAATCATTTCTCTAACCTAGAACCCCCTACAATGTCCAAAATACTCTTTTCATTAAGTTTAGTATCTAAAATATATATATTTTTTTCTATCGATTTTACTTAACAAAAATTGCTTGATGGTTTAGATTAAAAACAAATCAAAAATTTAGAGTTTAAATTAATAAAACTAAAAATTCAAAATTTATTTTGTTACAATGGTCAAACAGTGATTTATATATATATATATTTCTTTTTGTTAAAAAAATATTTTATGTACTTTCTTGGTATTTAGGATAATAGAAAATGAAAGTTATAGTCAAGAAAACATAAAGTTATTTGGACAAAAAATATTTTCCACTTTTTTTTTTGAACGGTAAAAATATTTTCCACTTTAAAAGGTGAAAAATATTTTTTAAAATAAAGTATTGTAATACCACAACACTACTATTTCCACTATCACCCCACCATTCGCCGTCACCACATCTATCCTATAACCATCATTGTTGCCACCCTCACCTCTATTTCACCATTATTACCTCCACCCTCCCACCGTTGTCGCCATCATGATTATCACCACCCCCATAACCATTAATACATTAGATTTAAGAATACAACTATACATACTAAAAACGTTTTATACAAAGGGTCGTTTAAGATGTGAGTTAGCTTTCTAATTATTTTAAGCCTCGTTTTGGGAACATATTATTTTTGTAAATTTTTTTAATTTTTTACGAAAAGATGTGCAAAAAAGTAAAGAGAGTGATGTGACAACTTGATTTTTTGGCTAAAATGTTTAATTTGTCTTGTTTAGGATAGGCTTTTTGGTTTTTTTAACTTTTGTGAGAAAAAAAATGAAATGATTATGGTTTAAATGTAACATTTTGTTTTATTAACTTTTTAGTTTATTTTTTTTTTTTTTGACTATTTTAACCCCGTAGCCATTTCCCAAACGAGTGCAAAAAATATTTTTTTTAGAAAAACAAATCGTAAAAAAAAATTTTAACTAAAAGAAACTAATCAGCTTGTTTGGTTTTAGTTTTTTAAAAAAACTTTTCCAAAATTATACTTTTTTATTTTTCATATTTTTTAAATTTTCAATGATTTTTTTAATATTTCAAGCAAATTTTTAAAATTTTTAGATACACCTAATATAAATACACTTAAAAAGTATAATATTTGTGAAATTTTTGTTAAAAAATTCACTAAATGCCAAAAATACAAAAAAAAAAATACAAAAATTAAGTATATTTTTCGTATTTTTTTATTTTTAATGAAATTTTTTAATATTTTAAGCAATTTTTAATTTTTTTTTTAAATTTTAGACACACCTAACATAAATACGCTTAAAAAGTATAATATTTGTGAAAAAAACTTTAAAAAATTCACTAAATGCCAAAATACAAAAAAAAAATATATACAAAAATTCAGAATATTTTTCATATATTTGTATATTTATTAATTTTTAAAAATATTTTACTATTTAGATACATCTAAAGGTGCTTCTAAAAAAGTAAAAAAAATTGCTTAAAATTTTAAAAATATTAACTAAAAACAAAAATACACAAAATAAAAAATTCAATTTTCAAAAAATTGAAACCAAACACACTGAATGTTGTTCAATATTTAAAATTAAATGTATTTAATGAAACTAAAATAATTTTATTTGATAATCATAATTCATATTAAAAATATGACAAAATTTTAAATTATAAACTTGTTTGTTAATTATGATTACTGAATTTTGAATTTGTAGACATGTTATCCCACTATATCACTATACCAATACAATCACTACCACTGTCATCGTCACGATTGATTTTATAGACATGGACCATGTCAAGGTAAAATCAAATTTCCAAATCCAATTTCATTGTAAAATCACATTTTCAACTTACAATTTTAAAAAGTCAGTTACTTTAATAAATAGTTTTAAAAATTAATTATTTTTATAAACAATTTAATTTTTTTAATTCACAAAAAGAGGTTGGGAGATGGTGGAAGAGGGTTTTGCAAAGGTGGCCAACAAGAGGTAGCCTGTAGTTTGTAGTTGCAGAGGGAAGAGGAAGAGAGAAGGAATGGTATAGAAATGAAAAAAGGAGGGGTCACTTTGGTGATTTGTAATTTTCTACATTCATAGCCATTGTAATGTAGGAAAAACAAATCAAAACAAGTAAATAAAATTGCACATTTCACGCAAGACAATAAAACAAACTACCAAAGCACTTGTCCTGCAAGGGTTTTCAACAGAAGAAACAAAAAGCATCAAACATTGAACATGGAACACGGAACACAAATTCTACAGAACTTGGTTGAAGCAATGTCCGAGCAAGAAAACTGCAAAGCGTCGATCAACAACTCTGGTAAACTGAATTTAAGTCCTGCAGTACATTGTTGGCCTCGTAGGCTGTGTTCAAATCTTTTTCATGCACTCTTTCCTTTCTTTTTCATTTTTTCTCCTCAAATCCAGGATAAATAGAGAACAAAACAACAATTTGATGCTGAGGATAAACTTAAACAGGTTTTGTGGGATAAGTTATAAGAGAGGAGGCAGAATTAAAATAAACACAAACTTCACAAGCTCTAGGGTGAAGATTTAGTGGTTGGTGTCAAAACAACCTAACTAGACAGAGAGAGGTCAACAAGTTATTGTATATGCTCTTATGGGATTTTGTTAGGACCCTTTGTTGTCAAATTCCATGGATCAAAACCAAGGTTGTAACAAGATCTAGTTTTCCAGAATTTTTCAATTTTGGTCTCCCCGCTCGAGCGGGGAAAGTGACGCTCGAGCGGGGATTGCAAGCTCACAGCATCTCTGCTTCGCCTGAAAAAGTACTGGATGGTGTGATTTGACGCTTGAACGTGGAAACCTCCGCTCGAGCGTGAAGCCTATATGAATCACACAATTTTGAAGCCTCCGCTCGAGTGGGAATTCCCACGCTCGAGCGGACCGCGCGAACACAGATTCTATAAATTCGCGTGTTGGGTCTTTTTTTAACTTAACTTTTCCTAGATCTTGTTCAAGAGTCCTAGGGTTTTGTTTGAAGTTTTCTTCTGAGATTTTTGTGAGTTTTCCTTGATGTTTTGAGAGAGTTCTAAACTTATGATTTGAGATTCATACATCAAGGAGTTTGTTACTTGATATCCAAGAGAGTTCTCTTCGGTGGATTCCGAAGATTCAAACGTAGAGTTTCAAAAGGCGTTTGATTCTGTACGTAGTCGTTAATCCGACAAGTGAAGTTGTGGATTCAACTTCAGGATTGATCAGTTCCGAGATGAAGGCGTGGTGAAAGAGTTACAGAAGATTCGAAGACAAATTGACTGAGTTGGGTAATTTGTGTATTATCTTTGTAATCTTTCTTTCTTCAGTAGTGGATTGATTAGTGGCGGTTCACCCGTGGTTTTTTATTACAATTGAAGGTTCTTCAATTGTGGTTTTTCCACGTAAAAATCGTTCGTGTTGATTTATTGTTTATTCCGAAAAACAGACAATCTAAATCACTTTCGTAAGTGCTTGTTGATTTGGATTGTGTGTTTTGGATTATTGGGATTTGGAATATTTTAATCTTGATCTAATCACGAATCACTTAGGATTTTCAATTTGTATCAGAGCGAGTCACTCTTTGTTTTTATCTAAACTATAGGAGTGTGATTTTGTGTGACTAGTATTATGGATTCTATTCGTGAAGGTAACTTAACTCATAGACCTCCTTTATTCGACGGTACAAACTATTCTTATTAGAAAGCTCATATGAGAGCGTTTTTAAAATCCATCGATGAGAAAGTTTGGCACTGCGTAATCTATGAGTGGAGTGAAACTATTGTCACCATTGATGGTGTTGATATTCCTAAACCCCTTGATAAATGGGACACAACTGATTACCAAAACTCGAGTTGGAACAGTAAGGCTCTCAATTCCTTGTTTTGCTCCGTCACACATGAAGAGTTTCGTCGAATCTGCACGTGTGAGATAGCAAAAGAGGCTTGGGACATTCTTGAAACGATTCACGAAGGTACTATTTCTGTCAAAAGGTCAAAACTTTAATGTCTCACCTCCGCCTTTGAAACCCTTTTTATGCGCGACGATGAGACGTTTGATGATTTCTATGCAAAACTTAGTGATATCGTGAATTCCTGTTTCACACTCGGTGAAAAAATCCCGGAAGCTAAAGTTGTTGGAAAAATTTTGAGGTCCCTTCCCGAGAGGTTCCAATCAAAAGTGACAGCCATTGAGGAGGCTCAGAATGTTGATACCCTCAAGCTTGATCAATTGGTTGGAAACTTGCAGACTTATGAAGCCCACCAAATTTCAAAGAAAAAACAAAAAGATAGTGTGGCTTTCACTAGTGCTCATGAGACTGCAAAAACTCCGGAGACTGAATTTGATTTAGAGTTTGAGATGACGGCTATGCTTAGAAAACAGTTTAAAAATTTTTTGAATAAAAAGAAGCCTAATTTCAGAGACCCTATTTCAAAAGACAAGAGTAATGAAAAACCCAAAACTTTTCCACCAAAATTTGCTCAAAAAACTGAAAAGAAGATGGTAAAGGGGCAAGGGGTCAAGTGCTATGAATGTCAAGGGTTTGGTCATATTGCCCTTGAATGCCCTTCGAAAAAGAATCGAAAGAAAGTTTACACTGTGACTTGGGATGATGAAAGCGGGTCGGAGCAAGAACCCGAAGAACCTGAATCCGGTGAAGACGGGGATAGTGCTTTCATGGCATTTTGGACCACTTTTTCTCAACCTCTTCCAAAGCCATCGAAATTAGCTCGTAGTCAGAACCTGCATCATGCTCCCACCTTTGATGGGACTAACTACCTGTATTGGAAAATCAGAATGAGGGCTTTTCTGAGAGCTTTTGAACCAGAAGGTTGGCAAACTATTGAAGAAGATACAGAAAGTGCAGACAATCCGAGCAATCAGAGAGCCCTGATTACTATTCGTGGAGCAATTTCCTACGAAGAACAGCAATGAGTTGTTCACTGCACAAAGGCTAAAGATGCATGGGAAATTCTGAGCCAATTCCATGAAAGAGGAGATTTACCTTCACCACCATCCAGCAAGTTCCCTGCATTGGTTGCTAGATTGGATGAGGTCAAGGAGAATGAAGAGCAAAAAAAGGATGATGAAACATCTGAAGACAATGATGAGATCAATGGCGATAAACTACAACAAGCTTATGAAAATCTGTACGAGGAATCTTTGAATTTGTCCAAACTCAATGACAAACTCTCTCTCAAGCTCAAAACATGTGAGAGTGAGAATGTCAGGCTAAAAGGAGAACTTGTAGCAGCAAAACAGAATGTCATCAAGATCTCAAGTGACAAGCAAAACTTATATGGAAAACTTCTATCTTGTGAAATTGAAAGGAATGAACTTCTGAAAGTGTATTCCACATATGAAGAAAAGCTTGAGAGTCTTGAGTTGTCACAAGCTGCATTGGAAGAGATAGTCTGTCAGAAAGACGAAGAACTCCGTAGTGCTAGAACAACAATTGCCATGTGGAACAAAGGTTCCAAATCTCTAGAAGACATACTCGACTCTCAACAAATGAGTTCTGACAAAAGTGGGCTAGGCTATGGTGCGACAGCTCACAAGGGACAGGCCTCTACCTCACATAATCTGAAGACTCAAGCAAAGGGAAAATTGAAGGTAGACCAGGATGATTCCTCTCTTCATCTACCAAAAGCAGGTAAGATCAACAAAAGGGAGGTAAAACTTGTTTTTATTTGTCATCACTGTGGTAGGTATGGCCACATTCGTCCTTACTGTTTTGAATTGTTTGGTAAGGTGTCTCAAAAGGGTAGAAATTCGAATACTTTTTGGGCTAGGAGACAACCTTATATGTCTAGGCGGAATACCAAGACTAAAAAGATTTGGGTGAGAAAAGATGATTTGATTTGTTTAGTTGTTCACACTGCTCTAAAAGCACGTGATTCACACATGTGGTATCTTGACAGTGGGTGCTCTCGTCATATGTCCGGTAACAAATCCTACTTCACCTCTCTTGAAAAATATGAAGGAGGAATTGTTACCTTTAGAGATGGTGGCACTTCTAGAGTCATTGGTAAGGGCTCTATCAATGTTGCTGGTCTTCCCAAGCTAGATAATGCTTTACTTGTTGATGGTCTTAAAACAAATCTTTTGAGCATTAGTCAAATGTGTGATTCCCATCATGAAGTATTGTTTTCAAAAAATAAATGTGAAATTTTGGACAAAAAGGGAAATATTGTCTTACATGGGGTTCGCACATCTGATAACTGCTATGGGATTGTTACTACTAATGATCTCACTTGTCACTATGCCATCATTAGTAACATTGACCTGTGGCATCAAAGATTAGGTCACATGAATTTCAAAGACCTAACTAAGATAGCCAATAAAGAGCTTGTGAGAGGAGTACCTAAACTGGGTAAGAATTTGAGCCATGTGTGTGGACCATGTCAACTTGGAAAGCAAACCCGTGCCCCTCATAAAAAGGTGAACAGCTTTACAACCAAACGTCCTTTTGAATTGGTTCACATGGATTTAAAGGGTCCTACTCGCACTGAAAGCTTTGGAGGTAAAAGATAGATTTTTCTAACTGTTGATGATTTTTCTCGGTTTTCATGGGTAAACTTTTTAAGGGAAAAATCTGATACGTTTGATGCTTTCCAGGCTTTAGTCCTTAAAGTCCAAAATGAACAGGGTGTTTCCATTGGGCGTATCATAAGAATCCGAACTGATCGTGGTCGTGAATTTGAAAATAGTTCATTTTCGGATTTTTGTGATATGCATGGAATTAAGCATGAATTTTCTGCACCTATTACTCCACAACAAAATAGAGTGGTTGAGAGGAAGAACAGAGTTGCTCAAGAAATGGCTAGGGTCATGCTCCTCAGTAAGAGTCTTTCTCCAAAGTTTTGAGCCGAAGCCCTAAATACTGCTATTTATGTCATAAATTGCGTGTATTTAAGGCCCGACACTTTACAAACTCCATATGAATTGTGGAAAGGTTTGAAACCTAATGTAAAATACTTCAAAACTTTTGGGAGTAAGTGTTACATCTTCAAAGATAGAGAGCCCTTGGGCAAATTTGACTCCCGACGTGATGAAGGTATTTTTCTAGGGTATTCAACCAACAGTAGGGCTTTTCAAGTCTATAACCTGCGAACCTCATCATTAATGGAATCTATCGATGTGGTTATAGATGACACAGGTTCACCTACTCCATCAACAAATGAGGATGACAATGGTGAGTCTCCAATCTTGGATACTGAACCACAAAATCAAGGAGAAGCTGCGGTCCAATCACAAGAAATTGTTACAGCACCATCCTCACAGGTAAGTTCGAGTCCAAAGAGTGCTCAAAGGGACATCACTCCTGTTGCTTCTGTTACCGCAAGTCCTGAGCTTAAACCATCAGCAAGGGTGAAACTGAATCATCCAGCTCAATAGATGATTGGAAGTGTCTCGGATCGAATGAAAACCCGAAGACAGATTCGGGATGAGGTATCACATATGTGTTATGTTTCATTAATTGAACCTAAGAATTTTAAAGAGGCCTTGCTAGATGATAGTTGGGTCAATGCTATGCATGAAGAATTAGGTCAATTTGAACGTAACAAAGTTTGGACTCTAGTTCCCAGACCTAGAGACATGAATGTGATAAGTACCAAGTGGATCTTTAAAAATAAATCTGATGAGAATGGTACTGTTGTTAGGAATAAAGTTGGTTGCTCAAGGCTACACACAAGTAGAGGGTGTTGATTATGATGAGACGTTTGCCCCAGTTGCACGTCTCGAATCTATTCGTATTTTGCTTGGTGTTGCATGTTTTCTTGGCTTTAAATTGTTTCAAATGGATGTGAAAAGTGCCTTTCTGAATGGGTACCTGAAAGAAGAGGCATATGTTGAGCAACCAAAAGGGTTTGAGGACCCTAAATGTCCTAATCATGTCTACAAGTTAGACAAGGCTTTGTATGGGTTGAAACAAGCCCCTCGGGCTTGGTATAATAGACTTACTACCTTTCTTCTTGATAATGATTTTCAAAGGGGTAGTGTGGATAAGACCTTATTTGTGAAACATACTAAGTCTCATATTCTTGTTGCTCAGATATATGTTGATGATATTGTGTTTGGTTCCACTGCTGATCATCTTGTGAAATATTTTTCGGATTGCATGACACATGAGTTTGAGATGAGTATGATGGGAGAGTTGTCTTATTTCTTGGGTCTTCAAATTAAACAGTCTCCTTCGGGTATGTTTGTTTCTCAATCTAAGTATGCTAAAAATCTTATGTCAAAGTTTGGTCTTGAGTCTGCCAAACATGCACGCACTCCCATGAGCACCAGTCTTCACCTCTCCAAAGATTCCAGTGGTATTGATGTTGATCCTACCCTTTATAGGAGTATGATAGGGAGTCTTTTGTATCTGACAGCCAGTCGTCCTGATATTTCCTTCAGTGTCGGTGTTTGTGCCCGTTACCAAGCCAGTCCTAAAGAGTCTCACATTCTTGCGGTCAAACGCATCATCAAATATGTTAATGGGACCTTGGGGTATGGGGTTTGGTTTTCTGCTGATACTACAGCTGAAATTACTGGTTTTTCTGATGCCGACTGGGCAGGGTGTGCTGATGATAGGAAAAGTACATCCGGGGGTTGTTTTTACATTGGGAATAATCTGGTTTCCTGGCATAGTAAAAAGCAAAATGCCATCTCTCTTTCCACTGCTGAGGCTGAGTACATTGCTGCAGGGAGTTGTTGTGCACAAATGTTGTGAATGAAGCAAATGCTTCATGATTATGGGATAGAACAAAACACTCTTACACTTTTCTGTGATAACATAAGTGCCATAAACATTTCAAAAAATCCTGTCCAACACTCTCGCACCAAACACATTGACATTCGTCATCATTTATTCGAGAGTTAGTGGAAGAAGGCCTTGTTGTTCTTGAGCATGTTTCCACTGAGCATCAAAAAGCTGATATTTTTACAAAACCCCTTGATCTTCTTCGGTTTGAGTTCCTTAGAAAGACCTTGGGTGTCATGCTCGATCACTAGAGTGTTTCTTGTTCCATGAATAGGTGTGAGTGTTTGGCTTAATGTGTGCTTAGATGCTATAATCTCATTGTCATTGATATCTGTTTTTCTTGCATCCAACTTTTTATGTAGACTACTCATGCTGCTTACATGATCTCATTGTTCATTGTTTATAGCTCATTTTGAATGCCCATGCTCATTAACCTCATGATCTCATTCTATACACATCTCCGAGATAAATTGTTGCAGGGGTTTCCGCACAAGTGATCAAAGTTCTTTATGGACCACTAACAGTGTTTCTTGTACATTTACAGTGGAATTGACCGATACTAGTATATCATGGGTGATGTTGAGTCTCTTAACCATCTACCATCTGTTTTTCACTTCCACGGTTTCTCCCTCAGTTCCTTGAAGTCCGGGCATTAGGAAAATGCTACCTCAGAGGCACCAACCAGGCCATCATTATTTATTTCATTCTTCTCTGGTTTGGTTTCCATACTCTTGAGCGTGTATGCCACCAGTGAGTGCCCACAAGAAAAAAAAAAAAAAAAAAACTAATTGATTGAGGGGGAGCCTCCGCATTTACTCAACAAATACCCCGTGATTCCTAGTGGTTTGACTTTTCTCTGTGATATTCAGTTACTCTTGTCGGAGGTTCAGCCATCCGATCACTACGAGAATTAACTCTAGTTCAGTGGACTCTCATGGATTGCACACACACACTTCATTTTGTGAGCTCTCATGTTGGATTTTGAGCTGTACATTCTCATATAGCTTATGATCATTGATTATATTTTATCTGTTTTGCTCATGATTTCTAGTGTCATTGTTTTTCAAAATTGCAAGCTTACCAGTCTCATGATGTTCGGATTATATCATCTTAGTCTTACTTTTGCCTAAATGTGCTCATCTACTTGTGTTCTAGGGCTCTCTTCATGTTTTTTTTGAATATCTTGTTTTTGTTTTGAAAAAAAAAAAAAAAAAAATTGTTTTTGCCCCCGCTTGAGCGAACATTCCCACGCTTGAGCGTGGTTTTGAGCCTTGCAGTAGTTTGCTCTTTGCTTTACAGTTTTGAGAGGGGTGAATTGGCGCTCGAGCGTCCTTGTTCGCGCTTGAGCGGGTCTCTGCGTGTTTTGTCTCACGCTCGAGCGGTCAAACCCACGCTCGAGCGGACTGGTTTTGTATAAATTTCCCTCCTTCGTCCTTTCAGTTCATTTTTTCCACAGTGCTCTCTCTCTCCTAGGGTTTCCTTGCGTTTTTAGTCCTCTGCACTTCCTTGGTGTTTCATTGGTGTTTTTCGTGTGTTTCCACACCTTAGGTATGTCTCTCTTCTTCTCCTTCTCTATTTCTTTTGTCATACTTCTGTCATTTTGCTTTCCATCTTTGTTTTGCCTGCGCCTTGTTTTACAGTATGTAGATGGGTCTGTTTTGCGTGTGTTCATCATGTCGAAGGTCCTTCATTGTTGCTTTTGTTTAGTTAATAATGAACTCGTGTCTCTATCTTGCATCAAGGGTTAGTAATTTGGGTCTTTTGCTAGGTTTGTGTTTGTCTTTTAATTTGGGGATTTTGGTCTATATCTATTACCTTGTGTTACTGTGATCCTATTTTTTGCTGATTGTGTCCCTCACCATGCTGGCTACATCTGTGTTTGATTGCTGTTATCTTGGCCCTAGTACACATATCATATTCTCTGCTTCATACTTGCAATCTTTGGTTCTCTTAAGCTTACATTTTTTGCATCCTAGATATCTTTCATTGCCTCATGTTGCTATATCACTGTGATACTAATGTTTTGTGTTTTTTTTGTTTTGATACTTGAGTGTCTACCCATGTTGAATTCATGTGTGTTTAATAAGGTATTTTCATAGCATTGCTTCTCATTTCATTTCACTTATGCTATTCTCATGTTGGATGCCTTGCTTACCATGCCTTTGCTTTTACTGCCTTGTTGCATCATCATCTTATTCCATTGTCTCATTTTGCTATAATCCTGTGTTACTAATGTTTGTGTTGTCTCTCTTAACTTTGTTGGTTTTTGTTTGTCTTGGGTTGGGGTTTGTTTGTAGTGTTTAGTCATGTCCACCTTCAAAAGACGTAAGTCTACAGCCTCTCGCCCTCCATATAACACTGACCGCTTCCCATCGGCCGAAAAAGCCAAGTTATACCGCGAGTCCTACCCATCCCGCTCCATCCATCTTGAACGTACTGTTCAACCCTCTACCTTTGAGTCCATTCCTATCCGGTCTTTCTTTGATCCCTTGGGTGGGGATCAAGTTCTTTTGTTTTCTGGGTCGCAAAATCTTACTTGGGTACGGGAATTTTATTGCAATATGGATGGTCTTGACAACATTGGACCATCTTTTAAGACATGGGTTAGATCCAAGGAAATCACTGTTACCACTACCCTTATCCGTGAGATTTTAGGGATTAGTGAGAGATTTCCTATCTTTTACCCTTTTCCAGTGCGCCTCACGTGTGATTTTGATGAGGTTGCTCAGACCCTTTGTGGTTTTCCTCGATCTTGGCCTTCTGGTTCCTTGATAAAACAGCATGAACTTCTCCCACAATTTAGGCTACTCAACTTAATTGTGTGTGCCAATATCATTGTTACCACCCACAGCTCTGAGATTAACCAGGATCAAGGCTTTGTTCTTCAGTGTATCGCCCAAAACCGTCCCATCGATCTTGTCACCCTTATCATTCAAAAGATGGTTGCTGCTTTTGAGCGCCACAATCTTGGCTTACCCTATAGCTGTCTCATCAACCGGCTTTTAGTCAAATTTGAGGTCCCTGCATATGATGAGGACGACTTTGCTTCTCCTACACGCCCGTTTACCAAGAAGACTGTCTCCCAGAGTCTGTCTCACATTAGGGGGGTTCCTTCTGGTTTTGGTAGATCTGGTGCAGGTCCTAGTGCTGCTGCGGCCATGGCAGAGGAGGCCGAGTATGATGCTACTGCTGGCGGAGATCTTGGTGAGGGGGAGCAGCACCCTCCAGTTCGTCCAGTCCGTGGTCAGCTTCAGTCCCTCGAGCGCTCTGTTGGTTCCCCGTTTGACCATCTTGAGGAGCGAATGGATATTTTTGAGGCCAGACTCACCGATCTTGAGACCATTACCGATACTCGTTTCAGTGCCTTGGAGGCTTCTTCCCAGCGGATTGAGGATTCTGTGGCACAGTCTTCATCCCAGCTGGCTTAGATCTTGACCTTGCTTCAGATGCAGTCGCCGCCTCCGGCTCCTTGATCTTTGATCTTTGCTCTTTTGTTTTGTTTCTCTTTCTTTTGTTCCCTCCCGGACAAAAAGGGGGAGTGGTCTTGGTGGTACAGTTTTTGGTATATCTTGTTGGTGTACATGGTACTGGTATATGGTACAATTGTTTTTACTAGAGTTATTTTTTTCCTTTACTTCTATCCTTCTTTGGTACAGTTGGATTGTCATATGTTTTGGATGGTTTGTTTATGGATGGACTTGTCTTTTGTTATTTAATCCAGTTCCACATATTTTTGGTTGGCTTGTGTATGGTTGTTTTCTTTCAGGATAATTGTTCAAGAGCATGGATTTGAGCTTTGGTTGAGAATGATGGTTCATAGTTTGTGGTGTTGATTTTGTGATTTTGGTTGAAAAATTGTTTTAGATTAGTTTGGAAGATTGTGTTAGTACTTTCGTGATTTTGTTAGGAAAACTGTTTAGAATGGTTTTGTCCGGGATTTGACAAAGGGGGAGATTGTTAGGACCCTTTGTTGTCAAATTCCATGGATCAAAACCAAGGTTGTAACAGGATCTAGTTTTCCAGAATTTTTCAATTTTGGTCTCTCCGCACGAGCGGGAAAAGTGACGCTCGAGCGGGGATTGCAAGCTCACAGCATCTCTACTTCGCCTAAAAAAGTACTGGATGGTGTGATTCGACGCTCGAGCGTGAAAACTTCCGCTCGAGCGTGAAGCCTATATAAATCACACAATTTTGAAGCCTCCGCTCGAGCAGGAATTCCCACGCTCGAGTGGACCGCGCGAACACAGATTCTATAAATTCACGTGTTGGGTCTTTTTCTAAACTTAATTTTTCCTAGATCTTATTCAAGAGTCCTAGGGTTTTGTTTGAAGTTTTCTTCTGAAATTTTTGTGAGTTTTCCTTGATGTTTTGAGAGAGTTCTAAACTTATGATTTGAAATTCATACATCAAGGAGTTTGTTACTTTATATCCAAGAGAGTTCTCTTTGGTGGATTCCGAAGATTCAAACGTAGAGTTTCAAAAGGCGTTTGATTCTGTACGTAGTCGTTAATCCGACAAGTGACGTTGTTGATTCAACTTCAAGATTGATCAGTTTCGAGACGAAAGCGTGGTGAAAGAGTTACAGAAGATTCGAAGACAAATTAACTGAGTTGTGTGATTTGTGTATTATCTTTGTAATCTTTCTTTCTTCAGTAGTGGATTAATTAGTGGCAGTTCGTCCGTGGTTTTTGATTACAATTGAAGGTTCTTCAATTGTAATTTTTCTATGTAAAAATCGTTTATGTCGATTTATTGTTTATTCCGAAAAACAAACAATCTAAATCACTTTCGTAAGTGCTTGTTGATTTAGATTGTGTGTTTTGAATTATTAAGATTTGGAATATTTTAATCTTGATCTAATCACGAATCACTTAGGATTTTTAGATTCAAATTCAGAAATGTAAACAAGCATTTTTCTCATGCAAATACTCTGAATCATTTTGCTTCTGTTCGTAGCATCTTAACTCCTAAAATGCCGTCAAACAAGCAGTCCCCGTTTACAGCCCTTTTAATTGTTCCATGGTATTGAGCAAATATTACAGTTCTTCCAAACAAGTTGTAGCTCCGCACCATGATTCCTGAATACAGCTTCTCAAGTCTGATGCAGTCATAACACTAACAGACACCTTCACGCGACTGGACAAAAAGTGAAACTGGAAATTTGCTAATCTAATGCTAGGCCTATTTGTGCACGAACAAATTGTAGCCTATGGGAGAGACACCTTGAAATATTAATGGAGAAGAAATGACAGTTACAAACCAAAATCTACTTCAGCACGCTTCAGCACAGATGTTACCCTTGAGAAAAATTCCGGTTCCTTGTCCTTTATATCTTCAAGTGTCTTCAACTCATGTTCATCAGCCTAAGTGAAAAAATAAAATAAAATGAAGACCATGTAATGCACAAAAAAAAAAAAAAAAAAAAAAGGAGAGAGAGAAAGAGAGAATATGTTTTACATATGACAAATCAAGTGGAACAATTTGTCAAGATTGTACTAATCGTGTCGTCAAAACTACTGCACACACACAAAGCGAGCTCATTTCCAACTAAATAAAATATATATCCATTGAGCAACCAACCACCATGTAATGAAGTTTATCTATGTTAAGCATCAACTAATTTCTAGGAAGCACGAATACAGATACGGGATACGGGTACGATACGATACGGATACGGCGATACGACAAAATTCAAAAAAGTAGGATACGGATACGGCGGAGATACGTTCATAAAAAATATTTTTTTCACAATTTTTAGTAATATAGCATACACAAAAATAAAACTTTAGTAGGTTTTTAAGTAATGTAACATACATAAAATAAAACTTCAACAATTTTATGGTAAACAAATCAAACAAAACAAGTTGTATGTAACTCATTTCCTAAAACAAATTGTATGTAACTCATTTCCTAAAACAAAACAAAACAATTTTTAGTAATGTAACTCATTTCCTAAAATTTATGGTAAACAAATAAAACAAAACATTAATATAACATCACCCATAACAACCATAATGCATCACCCATAACAAAAAATTCATCAATTCAATCAAATTTCAATAATTTCAACAATATAGCATCACCCATAACAACTATAATGCAATTCAATCCCAAATTAAGGGGGAAAAAATTTACCAAGTTCATTTTTTTTATCAATAAGTTTATTTATTTATTTATTTATAAGTTTTTTTTACCTTATTTGATTTATTAATAAGTTTATAAAGTTTATAATTTTATAAGTTGACAAAATTTATTTTTAATAAGTTTATTTATTTATTTATTAATAAGTTTTTTTTACCTTGTTTGATTTATTATTAATAAATTTACAAAATTTATAATTTTATAAGTTGACAAAGTTTATTTTTAATAAGTTTATTTATTTATTTATTAATAAGTTTTTTTTACCTTATTTTATTTATTTATTAATAAGTTTATTTATTTATTTGTTTTATCAGATAAAACAAATAATTTTTTTTTAAAATTTTTTTATTTGTTTTATCAGATAAAACCGAATACATATATATATATATTTTTTAATATCTTATTTGATTTGCAGTATACATACAAAAAAATTAAAATATATATATATACACATATGCAAAACAGAGACGAATCGAGATTGACCGGGAGGGGGGAGAGATGAGATCGAATCGAGATCTCCAACCAGACAGACAGATTGAGCGACAGCGAGAGGGAGAGAGAGAGAGAGAGTTCGTGAGATCGAGTGAGGCAGACAGAGGGAGCGAAAGGGAGAGAGAGAGGGACAAACCTGATGATCGACGATCGTGGAGCTCCTGTTCGCGAACCTGGTCGACGATCGGTGAGCTGCTGTTCGAGACGACTACAAACTCCTCCTCCTCCTTCGCGGCTGCTGTTTGACCTAGGTAAGCGAGGGTTTGATTGATTATTATTTTTCCTTTTTTTTGTGTTTTATTTCATCTCATTTTCAAATTTTATAATTTGACCCCATTTTAAGTTTTTTAAATTATTTTTTTGCCCCGCTGTATCCATACCGTATCATGACCGTATCCTGACCGTATCCTCGCACATCCTAGACATCCGAAATTCAAAAATTAAAAAAAAAAAATTGGATACTTCATTTCCCGTATCTGATACGTATCCCGCCGTATCGGGCGCGTATCCGTATCCGATACGTATCCGATACGCGTATGGGACCTATTTTGGAGTATCCGTGCTTCATAAACTAATTTAGAGGCTACACCATACAGCAGTTAATGATGGAATTCAAATTTAAATAGAGATTAAGGTGGAATTTAGCAATTACTTTTTTGGCTGCTTTTTTAAATCTAAAAAAGCTAATGCGATTGGTAATTGGCAAAAAAGTTACTTTTTTGTTAGTAGAAAAGTTTACTTTTTTACCCTTTTTAGTTACTTTTTTAGCTCAAGACAAACGCGCTTTTGCTTTTTTCCTTGTTGCCAAAAACAGCTTTTTTCGCCCTTGCCAGACGGAGCCTAAATTTGACAACACATTCAAAGGAAACAACAATAAAAACAAAAATCAAAACAATCTCTCTCTCACACACACACATTAGTTTTCCATAGGTTGTAGCTAAACAGTACATACACATAAGATCAAATGATTGCAATACCTCTTTAAATCTTAGAAGAATTAAATTTGAGATGGAAGCAGGCTTTGCGCTATCCCACCTGAGAGGTTACCATGAACAACAGCAGAACAATATAAGAGAAATAGGACACAACTAACAATCTGAAAACAGCCAACTTTCTAAAGACACACAGCTGTATGTGTCAGAAAAGAGTTAGATACTTTGAGAACGCACCATGAGATAAAAATGAATATATAACTAATGTATCATATCACGCAACTATGACATACACATGATGCTAGTTAATGTATCATATTAGATGACATTCAGAAATGTTAATGTATTAATGTTGCTCAAATGTATAGATCTCAAGTAAAAATAGCTATTATCTAGGCAAGTTATACTGTTATAACCAAAACCAATCAACCAGAACAGTGGAAGACTAGAGACTAGACGGTCTAGACTTCCTTAATTGCAGCTGGTTTTGTTTGCCATGCATTCAAGAATAAATGATTATGACAATTAGTCCTGGGTCCTGCATGTGTAAGTTGTACCAAGGAAAAAGGCAAGCCTAAACTAATGCACAAGACCAATGTGTTATTCGCCAACTTCTTTACAATTTTTGTATTTTCAATCAGGCACCCACTTTCCTGGAGTCCCCACTTTTACCTCCAAATAGAGTGGAGGGCGACAACCTCCCAGTACAACGCAACGTCAAAAGAAGAACTCTAAAATAATAATTCAAGTCCCCAAGCATGAAATAATGTCATTCAAGGAAACTTTTTGAATGTCACCAAAATGTTCTCATATTATATTCTTGTTACGTCTCCAAACAATTAATTTTGCTTTGCGGCCGTTTCGGAAGAATAAACTGAGATTGGCTTTTTAGTGAATTTTTTGTTTTTAGTTTACTTCTGTAAAAAATTTAAAAAGCTTTACACTTTTAGGTTCTACTCGACTAAACAGACCAAAAAAATAAAATAAAAATAATAACTGGAAATAATCCACTAAATATATATATATTTTTTAAATTGTCTTCGGTGAACTTTTTTCGGATTTTTTCAACCAAAAAAAAAAAAAAAAATCCTTTTTAGATCCTTCTACATTAGATGGACCTGAAAAGAAAATTTGACACATTTGGAAGAGAAAAAATGTTCAGAAAAAAATGTGGCATTTTTAGGTTGATCCCAAACTCAGCTAATTCATAACATGATCAGTCCAAAAGCATTCCACAGAATCCATACCTAACAAGCATTAAGTCATTGATAGAACGCCACATTCCTCGCCCTACAGCTTTTGTAGATTGCTCTCTTGCACTTCCTCCACGCCACAATTCTTTTACAATATACATAACTTCTTCAACATCTACCTTAAAAGAGTGACCCAAACCAATGGGAAAAAATATACATATAATTAATACATAATTCAATGCCAGAGCAAGAGATTACCAGAAAGCAAAAAACACAGAACAAGCAAGAGATTTATCAATCCTACATAAAGGATTTCAAGAAAAACCTTGTACTGAAAGAAGAATTCAAAAAATTGGCAAGACCATTCCAGCCACAATTGTTTCTTTTGTTTCCTCCAAGGAAGGAAAAGTCTAAATAGATCTCCATTTCTAGCGAATACTTACAAGATTCAAATATTTAGATGACAACTTTGTGAGTAAATTAGTTTCCAAAAGCACCAAAAAGGGGTTCACTCAATTACATGCAAGTTATAAAAAAAAACAAAACAGAGTTCCTACTACAAAAAAAATAAAAATAAAAAAATAAAATCTGCAAACAGATAGTTTTACAAAATCATACCATGACTAAAGGAATAGGCTTATTTTTCATATCACGCAACTAAACAAAAAGTTCACACATCTAGGGGGTGTTTGGTAACGTTTATGATCATGCAACTAAACAAAAAAGTTCACACAAGTTTTGCAATTGCAAAAGCAAAACTATTGCAAACTCTACCAAGGAGGTTTGCAAAAAAAGACGACGGCCATGGTCTCTCTCTATCTCTCCTTTCTATCTCTCTCCCTCTCTCTTTCATGGGTATATGCCTTACCCTCACCTTCTCATGGTTGAAGAAGGGTCGTCACCCTCCTCCCTACACACTCCCCAATTGCAGATAGAATAGGGTGCAGATGGGGGCTATCATTAGGTTAATGATTAGCTATGTTAGAGTTTACTCTACTTGGCAAGTTTGCACATCACTAACATTTTGTAGGTGAGAATCAGGACGCTTAGGCTCTACATTGAAGTGTGGAGTTGTTTGGGTGTTTAACTCTTTCGTACTCTTGAACATAGAAACCCATATATGTGTTTGTTTTTATCATGTTTTGTAATCTATGAGATACTTGGACACTGGGAATGCCTTATAGTAGAATTTACGTGATAACATGAGTTTTGAAAACTGTGACAAACTTTTTGCAAAACAGTGACAACAGAGTGGGTGCAGTTGAGATTGTGGGGGCTAGGGGGCTAAGGATGAGGAGTGGTCTATTTGGAAGACGAAGAATTTCCTTTGTGTTTGCAAATTGCTAGCAGTCTCTTTTGGAGGTTTTGAGTTGGAAACCTTACAACTCATGGAGGTTATCGATGTAAGGTGGAGACTGGAAGGCCGTGAGTTTCGGATCAAAAAGGGATGGAGCTCAAGTTCCAGTATGAAGGATAGGGAACTTAAAAGATTGCAATTCTCCCTCAATTATGATCGCAGATTACAGGGAAATCTCTTAAAAGGGATTGGCGGTAGAAGCGATAAGGGGAAGGGTGGCGGTGTTTGGGGAAATTAAGGATGGCTGGAGTGGCTTGCGTTTTGTGTGTGTGTGTGTGTGTGTGTGTGCGTGCGTGGGCGTGCATGTGTGTGTGTAAGGGTGGTGCCCCCTTGGCACCCACTTAATACAATCTCTTCTTATTACTAGTAGAGAAGAAATCAAAAAAGAAAGAGTCCACTTCTATAGCTTGTAATTTGTTAACCCTTTTGAATTAATGTACAAAATTTGTATGGGCGATAGATCCTTGTCCTATCTTTTTACTTTTTGATATATTATGGGCCAAATATGAGTTTAATTTAGTGAGTTTCAAGAATTTTACTACCGCTGCTCAAGGTCTGATCATAGTGACTTGTTTTGATCATAACTAGAGCTATACTTAATATAATTGAGTGTTTCAAGTGGAGTTTGAAAATAGGCTCATAGTAGATTATTCCTGGAAACTTCCATGACTTTTAAACAAGTATTTTAGGAGAGAATCGATTTGAAGTTGACGGTGCTGTGCAGAATTTTTGTGCGCCACAAAGGAGTCGACTCATTCTCACAAAGGAATTGACTCAAAAGTGCTGCAAAGGTCGATTTGCCCCTCTGCGCAAATGAGTTTACTCATTCTCACAGAGGAGTTGAGTCAGTTGACTCAAAAGCACTACAAGTTCAA
Organism: Camellia granthamiana; assembly: GCA_036172215.1. Classification (NCBI taxonomy): domain Eukaryota; kingdom Viridiplantae; phylum Streptophyta; class Magnoliopsida; order Ericales; family Theaceae; genus Camellia; species Camellia granthamiana. The sequence continues at coordinate 79,000,833 of CM069903.1, forward strand.
ATTCATTCCCGAACTAGATTGAGCCGACTCCATGTTTTTTTGAGTCAACCCCTTGCCCTTGGTCGATGGAGTCGACTCAATCTTTCAGTGGACTCATTATCAACTCATTCATGCAGATTTTATTTATTTATTTATTTTTAAAAAAAAAAAAATTGTTTCCAAACCTCTCAAATTGTTTTTAATTGACCTTTTCCCTCCTAGTTCTACCCTTTTCCCTTTACTTTCCTCTTCCCCCCTCATGTCCTCAAAGTCACGTGATTTGTGGTGTGACAGGCTTCCTCCCAAAATCTCAACATTGACTCACAAGTCACAACCACAAAAATGATACCCTTTAGAAAAGGGACTCACACACAAAGGGCTCTTTGAAAGGCAAAGCGACAAGGCCCCTATCCCTTTGTCAAACCCATCCAATTAACACCATATTTCGCAAGATCAACCTGCTTACTCAGTCTTTCTTTTCTTCCCTGAATCTCCAAAATCATTGCCCAGACATCATGCAACCCACTGGAATGATAGTTAGAAGTCCATCTGACTCACCTTATCAAAAGAACATCTATGCACTCCCCTAATCTTATTTAGAGGAAGGAAGGAAGAGGAGAGAGAGTTGGCAAGGGAATCCAAATGACAATAAACTGATGGACGGGGATTCCGGCGCCTCATATACTCTGGGCTAAGAGTAAAGGCCATTGCATATCATGATTGTGAAGCGAAGTCCCATATCGCCTGAGTACTAAAGTAATGTCAGCATATAAGTGTGAGGGCACCCTCACCTCAATAACTGGCTTTTGGAGTTGAGTTCTACCTAAGACTGTGTAACATGGTACCAGAGCTGGAGTACTTAGGGATAGGTAGGGTGCGAGTCGCTAGCCTGCACGCCGCAGGTGCTGCCAAGTGAGCACATTGGGCGTGAAGCAGGGAGTGAAGTGAAGTCCCACATCGCCCGATTACTAAAGTAATGTTAAGCATATAAGCGTGAGGCCACTCTCACCTATTAAACTAGCTTTTAGGGTGAGTTCTACCCAAGACCGTAACATGGTATCAAAGTCAAAGTACTCAAGGATGTGTAGGGTGAGTGTCATTGGCCTACACGCCACATGTGCTGCCAAGTGAGCACTTTGGATGTGAGGGAGGGTGTAAAGCAAAGTCTCACATCGCCTGAGTACTAAAGTAATGTTAAGCATATAAGCGTAAGGGCACCCTCACCTCAATAGCTAGCTTTTGAGGTTGAGTTCTACCCAAGACTGTGTAACAATAATGACTCCCTCAAATTAGACAATGTCAGCCACAAAAGGCCAGAGCTTAATATGGCAAAGCGCTGGAAGACACCATCCTTAAAGCTTTTAAACCCTCACCAAGTATACAAAGAACAGAGGGAGAGAAGATGCTGCTAGTGACTCACCCTAGAAATATTGGAGAACAAACCTGCTGACACCGTGAGAGATTAAGGACAAGAAGCAATTTACCAAACCATATCTCCAAAACCCATTCTAATCATACAAAAGAAGATTTCTAGAGTCTTGACTAGCACAGTCAAAGAAATCAGCAGAATCAATATTGCAAACCACCGTCAAAGTTCGATGTTATAAACAAGTACCTATGAGCTCCATGAGTGAAGAGATCACACACACTGCGGCAAACTAGGATGAAAACTTAGGGTCAAAACAACCGCATGTGTTTTCCCTGAAATAGATTTGTGCAGTAAAGTTGTTTTAGTCACACAACATAAAGCTTTACGGCACTGTTATGTGGAAAAGCATTTAATTGTGTTGAATTGCAGCATGCTGGAAATAGTAAGTGGATGTTTCAAAACCTTTTGACAATTTACTCAAGAATAATGACATGGCATGCCAATCTAAAAAAAATTCTTACAAGAATCCCAACAGTCCAAATTCCTAAAAAACTAAAGCTTCAAACCCATAGGAAAGCTAGTAGGACATATTTGCAGCTATGTTTGTTTAACATTCAACTTCCTTGCAACATTTTGCTAACACTTCAGATTTTAATGAACCTAATACATACTAAATTAGGAATTCCCTTTCTGCAATAACATGTACGTAAAATGGTATTTATGGTCAAAACAAAGAACGAAATAAAGGCCTATGTACAGTTTTTAGTGCTCCAAGAGAATATTTAATAGCTACAATGAGAAAGGGATTTGTAAAGGAAAAAAAAAATCTCCCTACCTGTACTTGCATGGATGTACCATATAATAACTCCTCGTGTTCAATAAGGCGCTGATGGAGCACATGGTAGTGATCCATTCCAAAATTCACCACTGGCTCTGTTTGAACTCCCAACCCTGCCAGTTGTGTCACAATATAGGAAGCCATGACTTGTCCAAAAATTGCAGGAATGGTACCAAGAACTGGAATGATCCGAACCCTAAAACCCGGTACAATCTGATATCAAGATATTAAACATTAGAATTAACTCATAATGTTTTAATAATAAGACACAACAACCAAGTAATTTAGAAGAGAAGGTTCAAAGCTATGAAGCACCAACATTTGAAAACAAGTGTTGTAGCTGTGTTGGACATAGGGACACAGCGGGGACACGTATGGAACACGCCACATGGTGTGCCTCTTTATTTAATTTTTTTTTTTTTTTTTTTTAGGGGACATGCTGGGGACACACCAATTAGTTTTTTCCTTTATTCTTTAGTGCTTTTGATGGATGATGGATGATGAATGTTGAATGTTTATTACTTTTTTATTAGATTTAAATAATGAATAGATAATCCATAAAAAAGATAGACAATAAGTGTTAACTTAAGAGTACGGTTTTATATATTTCGAATTAGTGTTAGATTTTGTTAATTTTGATTGTTTGTGGATGTCATACTAATCTACATAGCAAATATAAATATATATAAAATCCCCACCATGTCTCTGTTCTTATTTTTTTGAAATCACCATATCCCGTGTTCGCATTCACATCCATGGCTGTGCTTCTTTGGTTCAAAACAGTTTGGGAAAAGGTTCTAATCTTTCTTTCAAAATTGTTAAGGTCAAAATTGTTTATAAATATAAATAAATAAATGAGAGAGAGAGAGAGAGAGAGAGAGAGAGAGAATAGAAACCAATACTTCAAAGGAGCAGGTAAACATCCTTACTTGATAGTCTGAAGGATTTTCTTCTTCTCCACTAGGTCCCTTAAAAGGAAGCAACTTTGCCTTTGGTTTCTCTAAAGAAAAAACTACAGGAATGCCACCTTCAATACCGCGATCTTTCCTCAAACGGTGCCTTACCTACAAATTGAATTAACTTGGTAAGAAAATTCAACTCATATAATCATGCTATTATCCAAAATTGACTCTAGAGCAAAGTTTTTAAAGGTGCGTAACATGACATGTTTTACTCCTCATGAGGCGAGGTGTTAACCTCAAGGCATAGAGGCATAAGCATTTCAAATTTTAATTTTTTTCATTTATTAAATATATAAAATATTTTAAATAGCAAAAATTATTAAAACTTAAATATAAAAGTGTAAATACGTTTCTCCTCAAGAAGTCAAACATTTGACAGCAGAGAAGAAAGTTTGCTCTCATCAAATGTGAAAATGACATTCTTAGCTTCAGTTTTCAAGCTTCTCACTTGAGCCTTAGCTTTGTGTTTTTTCTTGGTTGATCATTTACTTGATAATTAATTCCCCATGGAATATGGTTACAAAAGAGGATCTTGTTTTTGTTATGTTTAAACCATGTATTAGACTAAGTTCAACAACCCCCCAAGACAAGATCTCCATATACATACTCCTCATATGTTTATGCGCAAAAAGTGTACAAGACGCACCTAAGGCACACGCCTTAAACTGTGATGCACAAGCATTTGGGGAGTGTTCCCTAAAAATCAAAGCATAGATACGTTTTGTATTAGCCTCGCCTCAAGGCGAACCTCAATAATGCCTTTGAAAACTTTGCTCTACAGAAATTTCATAAGCTAGAGCATATGTCAAATATTTAGAATCCTTAAAGAATCAGGAGCATCATCAACATATAATTGGGGTATCCATACCAGTTTCTGAACAATACACTTCGCAAAATATCATATATAATAACAGCTGTTTGACAAAAATTGAAGGAAATGGCTAGTAGTTTTAAAAATATGTATTTGAGAGCAAGCAATCTATGAAGACAAAAATGTATATCAACTCAATGCTCACAAGGGAGATATTATATGGCTTTAAATGAATTAAAATGACAAAATGAAATGTTTAAAAATGAAGGTTCCATATGGAACAATGTTCCAAATAGAGAAAACCTAAAATACAAACACAAGCCCACAAGAACAAAGAGATAGAAAAGGAGTATTACTGCTCGAGATAGTGGGTCATTTGTTGACTCTCTCAAATCAGCCACACGGATTCTTGTTGGGTCTGCTCTTGCACCAGCTCCTGTTGCAGACAGAACTCTCAAACCCCTACGTACACATGCAGCAAGAAGTGCCACCTATTACATATAATGAAGCAAGAACTTTTAAAATTGAAAAGTAAAACCATCCATCTTAATCGCACTTATTTGAACACATGAAAGATTATTTAACAATTGAAAAGTGGGTGACATATCGTATTTTTCTGCTGAAAGCTAAACTTACACATCCTCCAACCCACCACCTGCATAGTTCTTTGAAGTGAAGTCCCACATCGCCTGAGTACTAGAGTAATGCTAAGCATATAAGTATGAGGCCCTCACAGTTATATGCTAAACATTAATCTAGTACTCAGGTGATGTGCAAATTCGCTTCACAAGCTAAACGTAAAAGCAAAAGAACCTGCAAGTGCAATCTTTGCCAAATAACAAGAGGAATGGTTTGTGTTAGCATGTGAGCTTGCTCAAACATGTGCATGTGAACATATGTGCAATATATTCACACATGACCTCACATCAGTAAGCTATTTGGGCCCAAATGTCCCTATACTTCTGAACAGAAGTAAGGATTGGTAGATACTGTAAAAGCTAGTACTAAATTTATAAAAGCACAAATAACAATAATCATTGCTACCAAATAAAATGTGCTAAAAAAGTATACCAATTCCATAAACAAGTTGAATACCTTTGTGTCAATGTTATCAATGCAGTCCAGTACAAAATCAGGGTGGCCAGAAAGAATTTCTTCTTCGGAGGATGTATCATACAATAGTACTTTTGCATCAACATGGCATTCTGGGAAAATTGATGAGAAATGCTTCTTCAGGCAATAGGCCTTGGGAATACCAACATCCTCTCTTATTGCAACAGCATGTCGATTAAGTGATGAAAGAGACACCTGCTCATGTAGATCACAGAATGTTATTAATATTTCACAAAAATATATAAATATGTAAAATATAAGAAAAGTAAACATCAAACACATTCTCCCATTATGCATGCTTCTTAAAACAACCCCATTGATCACATACATCATGCATAAAATTAACAAAAGAAAGGCCAGAAACACTGTAGGATTGATCACACACAGTCACAAATCTATACAGATGGAATAAGACTCCAAAGTGATGTATAAACCAACAAAAATAGGTAATCCAGAACAGAAGACAATACGAGTACAGAAATATTAAGATGCTGGGCTTCACATGAAGATACCTGGTCAAAATCCACAAGGAGGAGCCTACCGACTCCAGATCTCAGTAGCATAGATGCCGCATGACTCCCAACCCCTCCAAGACCAATAACAACAACATATGATGCAGACACTTTCTGTTGGGATTCAATGCCAAAGAACTGAATATTCCTAATAACATAATAAAATTCGTAAGCTATGCTTGAAATGTGGTCATAAAACAAAATTAAACGATACCAAATTCAAACAGGGGAAAAAGGAAAATTAACATATTCAAACCTACACCCCTCAACAAACAGACACTTATCTGTTTCTAATATATCCATGCATTCATAAGCATGTAAATAAATAAAAGTAATACAAAGGTCTACAACCTCTAGCTATAATTTCAATCTTTCAAGTTTTTGACCAAACATCTTTCCTTTTTTCAATTGTCAAGAAAATAAAAACAGGCAATGTTACCACACACAAACTTAGAAATCCATTAGGTAGCACTGCGCTTTTCTATAGGCAGGTATGAACACAAAACACTAGAATTTTAGCTCTCTTAGAAGCCTTTGGCTAATCTTCAACCGTGTAGCTACATTATTTTTAGATTGAGATTGATTCTGAGATTGTGATTTGGTTGGTGAGGTAGTTTGTGGGTTTACGGCATTACAATCAATTTTTGAGAGATATTATTGACTATGACAGATTGTCAACAACACGGCTGTTGACAAAATGGCTTCCTAGGCCAACCAATGATCAAGCAAATGCATTAGTTAAGTTCATAGAACCTACAATGAGGCCAATTAGGGGTCATTTTAACCTTTTTAACCATTCATCATGGGCATTTTGACTTGTAGTTTTCCTTCTGTGTTATTTTTTGGTTCTGTTATTCTTCTTCTATACAAGTGCTTTTTGAGGCAGACTTTCTGTTTGATCTTCAAGAACTTACCACTCTTCTTCCCCATTATGTTTAAATTCTCATATCTTATACTCAAAAATACATTCAAAAAATTAGTTGGATGAAAAAACTTTACTGTCACTTCCTTGTGTCCTTTTCTCCTTTCTTTACCTTCTTGGCTGACCTACGTGGCAAATACACAGCAACTAAATGAACAACAAAATTGTGAAATGCAAAAGATGAGTTTTAACACATGGAATGCTTTTCTGGATTAGTCCCATCACTACTAACAATTGCAGCTTCTAACTTGTTTTCCATCAAATATTTCATATGAGAAAATGTTGGTCACACTTCCTTGCATCCATTTCTCTTCCCATCCCTCTTTCTTCCCTACATGGAAAATACCTACCAACTTTAAGAGCAATAAAATTCTGAAATGCAAAATAAATTCACATATAGAATACTTGCATAGATCATCCCATCACTCCAAACAGGGTAAGCTTTTAACATTTTTTGCATTCAACTTATCTAGGGCATCAAACTTAGTACCTGGTAAGTTGTTCTGAAACTATCTCATCTTTTAGCAGGTCTACATTAGGTCTCTCGTGGTTCTGATCCCCACAAACGTCGTGGCCTTTGACAGCTCTATCAGGTATAAATCCTTTACCTGTCAACAAGGACTATGAGAATCATAAGCAACATTGATCATTTTCTAAAGTTTCATGGAACATTCTTTATTCACAAAATTATAAAATCTCCATGCACGCATGTTCTCAACATCTGGAGAGTATATGTTTTGGTGAAATTTCTGCTCTTATAGCTTATGAGGCAGAAATACTTTCAATAAATTGAAAAAAAGTTGATTATCTCAAAGTTAGGAGAGGGTGCTTTCAGTTTCTGCTACCAACTTTTAGGGTTGTTTTGGGAAGTGGCTATTTTAGTTAGCTTTTTAGCTTTTTACGAAAAGACATGCAAAAAGTAGAGAGAAGAGTTGACTTTTTTGTAGTGACTTCTTGGTTTTTTAACTATTTTAGGTGGTTCCCTTAGCTTAAGAAAAGTTACACCAAACAAACCCAACATATTGTTGATGTTTCTAACCCTCTCACTAACCTTGTCACCCACCCCACCACAAAAACAACAAAAGAACTATCCTTCTTTCTTTTGATAGTCTTACAAAAGAACTAACTGCAAGTAAACTTCCTTTTGCCTAATATTGGTAGCACCATAATAAAAAATAAAACATAAAAAAAAAAAAGTAAAAAAGAAAGAAGTGAATAACAGTACAACAAAACCAGAAGCATGCAGTAAAACAAACAGCATTCTATTAAGTATATGTTTAGAAAGATGAAAGTAAAGAACTTACCTTCTGAATCAATTACATTCCTACTGGATTGGCTTGCAACACTTCTGCAAAATACACATCAACATTGCACTAAGCTCCACTGAAAGCCCAGAAAGAGAGAGAACAGCAATGAAAAATTAACAAATAGTATATCAGCATAAAGCCATGGTTCAGTTTCCTTTTTTCATTTCTGTGATAGATCGCTAAGATGATTCTGAAAAATAAGAAAACCCAAAAAAATTATTGAGCCCACTGACAAACTGAAACACCTATTATTGTTTGGTCAGGTGAACTGAGTTTTTTTTTTTTTCTTTTTTTCTTTTTTCCAACTTCTGCAATCGTCCCTTTTGGTTTTCATTGGAAAACCAAAGAACATAAAACAGAATTCCACGAATTCGATTTCGTTTCAGTCCCTCCCTTTTTTCTCGGGAAACAAACGCAATGGTGTATTTGATGATACTATAGTATTGAAAAGAGTAGACTGACTGAAATGAAATGGATAAAAACAACAACGTATATTTTAACCTGGTGATGAGCCTAAAGAGCGCTATCGTGGTGACAGAACCCAACAGAGCTCCAGCTCCAACCAAAGCCAAACACTTCATTCGCTCTTCCATTTCTATGGCCAACGCGGCGGCTCGTACAAGACAAGGTTCGATCGCGAGGGCTTTGGGTATATGTCCGATGCTATGTTCCAAACCAAATATTACTCCGTCGGATGGAGCGGTTCGGTGAATATGAGAATAGAGATAGGGATATTCTTGCACGAGCACAAAATAATCTTCTCGTATAATTTGGGGGTGTTTGTTTCAGCTTTTCAGAGCCAACTTATGGCTTTTAGCTTTGAAAAAGTTATTTTTGACTGTTTGGTTAAACTTATTCAAACAGCTTCTGATTCTAACAGCTTATTTTAACTCAAAAAAGCTGATTCTGAGAAGCTGCTCACCCCTTGCTTCTGATTATCAGCTTCTGCTGTGGACATGTTAATTTATGGTTATACTCTTAAATTTTTTTATTTTTTATTTTTTTAAAAATAGAAAAAGACTCAAATGGACTATAGATTATTATTATTTTTTTTTATGAGAAATGTAGATAAATAAAAAATAAAAATTAATTGAAAAAACTATTTCACAGCTTATTTAACAAACACTACTCAGTAACTTAAATCTATAATCCAACAGCTACACCAAACAGATTAACAACTTCTGATTAAAGTCATAATCTATAATCTGTTAAGCTATAATCTATAAGCTGTTTTAACAGCTACACCAAACGGGGCCAATAAGATTAAGTTTGTGTTCTTTTAAACGTCATCGTTTTACTCTCTAAAAATACAAACGTAACCTAACCGGCGGATATGTACTAGATACCTCTCCGATGCCTAAGTCAACAAAATAGACAAATAGACAAAAGCTTTGCGTATTCAAGAATCAAAATTGTGTTATCTCTCCATAGATTAGGTTGTGAGCTTTTATAAGTTCCGCATAGCACAATCCTAGCAGGACTCTTATTCCTTCATATAAAGTTCTCTTATAAATCACACTCCTGAAAAATAATACTTATCCTTTCACACCCCCTCACTGCATAAACCAAATGAGATGGTCCTAACTCGGTGGTATGACCAAACGACTGAGCTAGTATTGCCATGCTCAAGTGATAGTTTAGACCGAGCTATGCCTAGCTCGGACCTTCCTTTCACTGCTGGTACCTCGGTTTGACATACTCCAACCGAGCTATTTGCTTGAGATTGACCGAACCATGCCCAATAACGACCTTAGCTCGGCGCTACTATGCGCGATGCTTATCTCGGTCCAACATCACCTAGGTCCGACTCATCCGACTCATTTAGTTTTAAGACCGAGCTATGTCAACCCTTTACCCCGGTCCATTTGTGCGGCCCAACTTACAAAGATAGCCTTTCCTTAGCTCGGCCTAATTTGTTCACAAATTACCTTATCAATTGCTCCTTAATTCCATCTGCGTAGTATGATTAAGATTACCTTTCTACCTGCCGAGCTAAAAACTTTAGCCTTTCAACCGAGATAAAATGCCGCCGGGCTACCGTTTGGCTCGGTCAAAAAAAGTCTCTTCAGTCATGCTGTCATCTGGATCGCTTGCTATTCCATAGACACGTAGCAGGCCCCTACTGGTTGAGTACAGCTGTCAACGCCGACTTCGTATCTCGCGAATTTTGAACAATCCTGCCTTTTTCACTTTCTTTACACCAAAACCATACGTTTTGTGCCTACCATTTCAACTAGTCATCACCTTCTCTCTCTCTCTCTGAACTTCTATTTTTCCAAACTCAGTGACTGCGAAGTTTTGCCTTGCGATCTCGATCTTCATCCTCTCGTCTTCAAACTGTAAGTAACTCAATCCCACTTCTTTTTCGTTTGTATAGTTTCTAAAGTATGTAGCACAGTACTCGTATGCTTTTCAAAACACATATACCATTTTTGCTTCCATTTTTCTGGGAAAGAACCATGTAATAGAACCACTGTATTTATGAATAATTTGAAGAGCGACGTGTTTAATCCAAAATAGAATTCCAACCAAGCTAGGAACCTGTTTGTACTTAAGGTGTGCACCCAGCCGAAATAGATGAAGTTCCAATAGGTCTTCCCTTCTGTTTCACTTTAGCCGTACTGAGGAACTGTATTAGGTGTGCGCACTACCGAACTAGAAAGCATTAACCTACGACCGAGCTATCACTCGGGGCCAAAGCAGCTCACTGATTTAGTCAAAAGCTGAAACAAGAATGCCTCCCCCTAAGCTTTAACCGGGATATGAACCACTCATTCCACTTAACCGAGCTGAAGCCCCTCATCTCAACCGAGCTAAGAATAGACTGTATAGCACGTAGCCGAGCTAAGACTCCATTTATTTTGCCTTGATTTCTTTTAGCACGATCCAATGATCTGTGCTTAACACCTTTCTTTTTCACTTTGCAGATTTAAGTTGGCCAGGCACTCCCTTAATCGCTCAACCGAGATACCCAGCGTCATCTCACCACCGAGCCAGTACTCCAGTTAATTTATACATAACTTAAGACCACATGGGTAAATATAGGTTTTTAGTAAGCTCTCCAGGGGCTATGCCCGAGTTTTTAACGTCCACCTTAGTTTAGCCGAACTAGATACCACCCCCTGGGAAAAATCGGGCTTCGTTCCCTTCACTCTTCTTTCTATTGTAGAAACCGGACTTCAATTCCCAGTACAACTCCTTCTTTGTGAATTCCTCAGACAAACCAGACTTTGCCCTACCCAACATTCCACCAATTTTTACAGAATAATAAATGGCATTGCCGAGCTAAATCGCCGGCTTGGCCTCAACCTCAGTTTAGCCAAGCTATTTCACCAATACTCTCTAGGCCAAAACGAAGATGACTGGGTTTATTATTTAAGAATAAGACGCCGCCGAGAAAAGATAATAAAGAACACCCCAGACAAAGATGTAAATGACGACGATTTTTTCTGGGTTTCTGGTAACTTTGAAGACCAGCAAGCCCAAATGCCAGGAGACCGCATCAACTGGAATAAAGGAGTAGCCGATATAATTACCTCGGCTTAGTTTCATGCTTTATTTACTGTTTATAAGTTTGGCACCGTGCTAACCGTTGGCTTCTTCTTATGCAGACTTGAATCTTCTTAAGTCGTAGTACAATTACCCCAATCTCGACGCACTCCGCGCCGTACTAAGATATCGCGATCGAGGTTGGGCCAAGCTACTGAATTTCGAACTGACATACAGATACAGCAGCAGGAGGAAGACCAGGGTGACAGACTTCCTCCTTGAACCCACACCAGAACCAGATCCAACCTTGCCTCAAATCAATCTGATCCTACTAACAGAGGAGCAAGAGATGGCCAAGAAGAGAGTAGTTAGGGCCTTGATCACCGAAACAAATCAAGCCGAAGTATCACCAGTCGGCTAATCACAAGAGGCCGTGGTAGCCCTACCAACCTCTCAGCCGTCATCATCTCGGCCAAGCAAGCGTGCTCGGACTTCCACAACCGAGCCACGCCTTATTGACAAAGATGAAACCATGCTTCTCCAAACCGCACCACCGAGCCCACAACCGGAGCGCTCTGACTGAGCTAGCTCCTCTGAGTGGGTACCAAAGATTACCTACAAGAACCGCGCTATCATTGACTCTGACTCAGTGGTTGCAGAAAAAGACCATTCACTGGCCTTCAATCTTGCCAAGAGCGTCCGCCTTCCAGCCGATATGGAGCACCACGATCATCTCACCGAGCTGAAGGCCATTCACTCGGCAACAAAATCAATGGTGTTGGTAAGTTCTCCATTTTCTTGTCTTAATTTGTACCTCTGTTTGCTCGGTTTCATCCAAAATTGTTTTTCTCCATTTGTAGGCCCTACAGAAGAACTACATCGCCCACAAGCGCGTGTTGGAGCTTCGAAAGACCACACGGCAGGGCGTGGCTGAGGTCAAGGCTAAATCAGCCAAGCTAGAGGAGGCCAAGAAGAAAACGGCCGAGCTATATACTGAGGTGGCCCGCCTGACCGGTCTTGTCAGCTCGGCTGAAGCAGATAAGCAAAAGGTTGTGGCCGTGCTGAAAGACAAATATCTACGCGAGCTGGCCAAGCTCGAGGGCAAGAAGAATGCTGAGATCGCCCGGTTGGAGAAGAGCTTGGAAGACGCCGAAGACCGGGGTTACAAGGAGGGAGAGGCCACTTACATCCAATAATGCAAAGCAACGAAAGATATATTCTTCAAATGTGGATGGAAGGCGGCTGTGGCGCAGCTCGGTCATAGCCAAGAGACCGAGGTCTTCCTCAATCCTCCTCCTCATTTCATACCGAGCTACATGGTGGAGTATGCTACTACCATTCAGCAAAAATTTCTTCAAACTGAGGAAGGAGAGGAGTCCCCAGAACCCAATAATGCTCCGGTCGTCGCCAATGATCATGTTGTCCAGACAGCTCAGGTAGAGCCGCCGGTGGAAGACTTGGTTGAAAGTGTGACTGAACTACCTGCGGAAACTGGGCTTTGAGTTGATCTGGATGGGGATCTTGACGACCTTTTTGCTTGAGCCAGTATTTTCTTCTTTTTACTTCTTTGGAAAGAATGTGTAACCGGGCTGAGGCCCCATCTTTTGTGCCTTTCATTTGAAATTTCAATGAAATCTTCTGTTGTTTGAACTGTTAGTTCGGTTAACCCTCTGCTTGCACTTATTTTCTTCCCAGAAATGCATGAAGTATAACATTTTCTGGCCGAGATACCTATCTCGGTCTTAACCTTCTATTCTGTTTTGCCATACCTGCCAACCTCATCAGCCTAGATCCTTACCTCGGCTGAAGAGTACTTAAAGTTGGTTATTCCAGCCACCCACTCTTCAGCCTAGATCCTTATCTCAGCTGAAGAGTACTACAAGTTGATTATTCCAGCCAACCACTCTTCAGCCTAGATCCTTATCTCGGCTGAAGAGTACTAAAAGTTGGTTATTCCAACCAACCACTCTTTGGCCTAGATCCTTATCTCGGCTGAAGAGTACTAAAAGTTGGTTATTCCAGCCAACCACTCTTCAGCCTAGATCCTTATCTCGGCTGAAGAGTACTAAAAGTCGGTTATTCCAGCCAACTATTCTTTAGCCTAGATCCTTATCTCGGCTGAAGAGTACTTAAAGTGTTGGTTTTTCCAGCCAACCTCTTCAGCCTAGATCCTTATCTCGGCTGAAGAGCAATAAATGTTGGTTTTTTTAGCCAACTTCTTGCAGCCTAGATCCTTATCTCGGCTGAAGAGTAATAAATGTTGGTTTTTCCAGCCAACTTCCTGCAGCTTAGATCCTTATCTTTGGCTTAGGAGAAGTGTTGGTTTTTCCAGCCAACCACTCTTCAGCCTAGATCCTTATCTCGGCTGAAGAGCAATAAATGTTGGTTTTTCCAGCCAACTTCCTGCAGCCTAGATCCTTATCTTGGCTTAGGAGAAGTAAATGTTGGTTTTTCCAACCAACCTCTTCAGCCTAGATCTTGATCTCGGCTGACGAGAGCGCAAAGTTGGTTATTCTGGCCAACTTTACTTTCATTGCCCCTAGCTCACTAAAACAACTTTTACAGAAGAAAACAACTATGCTGAAAAGGAAACTAACTTTATTAAAAAAAGAAAAATTACAAGTACTTTAAAGAAAAGCTAAAAATAAAATAGTTTGAGATTTGCAGTGTTCCATGGCCTGGAAATGGCCTTGCCGTCTCCATCCTCCAAGTGGTATGCCCCATTGTTCTCAGACCCAGACCGGACCGGCTGGTCGGACCGGTTGAACCGGGAACCGGGCCTCCGGTCCGGTCAACCCTCTAAACCCGGACTGGGGCCAAAACCGGGAAAAACCGGTGACCCACTGGTCGAACCGGTAAAACCGGTGACCCAGTGGTCGAACCGGCCAAAACCGGTCCTCTTTTTTTTTTTTTTTTTTGTGGGTTTTACTTTTTTTTTTTTAATCTTCTTTCTTTCTTTTCTCTTTCTTTCTTATATATTTATATATATATATATATATAAATACATTTCAAAATTTTGACTAAAAATTCTTATTTCAAGAGTCTCTTCTCATAAGGAAGAGTCTCATTGAAACTTGAAAGCTTGAGGAGATTATGAAAGTCTATTCCTATTTATAGGAAAAGATTTTTCAAAGAGAACCTACAAAATTCTATGTGGGATTCAATCAAATTATTTGAAACATATTGATTGGAGGGAGAGTTTAAAATTTCATTTCCCTCCAAAATTAAATCTAGCAATCAATCAATTTATTTGGAGAGAATGTTTAAAAATTTTAATTTCTTTGAAATAAGTGACTTTTTTTTTTTTTATCAATTATGACTTTATTAAATATTATTAATAAATACTATACAACAATTTTTATTTTTATTTGATTATTTATATATATTTTTATTTATTTATAATTTATAATTATATTTTTTAATTATATAATATTAATTATGACGTCACGGTTCGACCGCTTTGACCCGATGGTGGAACCGGTGACCCGTCCACCCGGTCCCTTTTCCGGTTCGCTCACCGGTCCGGTTTTGAAAACATTGGTATGCCCCTTTTTCTTGCTAATCCAACCACTTTGTATGGTCCTTCCCAATTAGGCCCTAACTCGCCGTCTCCGGGTATTAGAGTATTTCCCATTACTTTGCACAGCACCCAATCTCCAATCTTGAATTGCCTTGGATATACTGTCTTGTTATATTTTCTGGATAACTCTTGCTGGTATGAGGCGATGTGAACCAGTGCTCTTTCTCTCTTTTCTTCCGTAAGGTCGAGTTCCAAGGCTATGACTTCTCCATTTAACTCTAGGTCAAAATTTTCACTTCTAATTGTGGGGAGGCCGACTTCCAGTGGGATTACTGCTTTCATGCCGTAGGCTATGGAGAATGGTGTTTCTTCAATTGATCACCGATGTGTGGTACGGTAAGCCCATAAAAGATGAGGGAGCTCCTCCGCCCACTTGCCTTTTGCTTTCTCTAGCCTTTTCTTCAATCCATCCAAGACAACTTTGTTTGATACTTCTGCCTGGCCATTTGCTTGGGGGTATGCCGGTGTAGAGTTGTAGAATTCTATCTTGTATTCTTCACAAAAGCCTCTAAAAATTTTGCCATCAAACTGAGTGCCGTTGTCAGATATTAGAGCTTTTGGTATGCCGAACCGAGTGATGATATTCTGCCAGATAAACTTTTTCACATCTTTCTCCTTTATTGATGCGAGTGCTTCTGTCTCCACCCACTTTGTGAAGTAGTCTATTGCTGCAAGAAAGAACTTTCTGTTGCTGGGTGCCGTTGGAAGTGGTCCTACTATGTCCAAGCCCCACATTGCGAAGGACCATGGGCTTGTTAATGGTAGAAGCTCTCTGGCTAGTTGATGTATTTGGTGTGCAAACTTTTGGCATTTCTCGCACTTCTTGACATACTTCTCTGAATCTGCTTACATGTGAGGCGACCAATATCCCTGCGAAATTGCTCTGTAAGCCAATGATCTTCCCCCTTGGTGGCTTCCGCATATGCCTTCGTGTATCTCGAACAAGAATGCCTCGACCTTGCTGGGATGGACACGTTTCAAGTAGGGTCCTGTGAAGGTTTTTTTGTACAAGGCCATTGATGGGGAGAGCCAAAATCGCTGTGACTTTGCTCTAATCTTGTTGGCTTCTTTCTTTTCTTCAGGTAAGACGCCGTCTTTTAAGAATATTATAATGGGATCCATCCATGAAGGGCCTAGTTCGGCGCAACATATATCTGCTACTTCGGGTTTTTTAATGCTTGGTCTTGGTAGGAAGTCGATCAGTAATGGATGTGGGATGGATATATCTGCCATCGAGGCAAAGCCTGCTAGTTCGTCTGCTCTACTGTTTTCTTCTCGGCCGATCTGCTCTATCTGCACTACTTCGAATTTCATGATCTCCCTTCTTACTAACTCTTGGTACTTAGCCATCCTCTCATCTTTTGCTTCGTAGTCACCTGAAATCTGATTTACTACCAGCTGGGAGTCGCTGTGAATCATTAGCTCGGTGGCCTGCATGAAGAGTGCTGATTTTAGGCCTGCTAAGAGTGCTTCATACTCCGCCTCATTATTCGATGCTGGGAAGCCAAGGTTGACTGCTTGTTCCACTACGAGGCTATTTGGTGAGATGAGGACTATGCCAAGTCCTGCGCCGTGCCTATTAGATGCTCCATCCACGAAGAGCTTCCACATCTCTCCAACGAATAGCTTCCAGCAAGTGGAGGGGTCGGATGATGTCTTGGGGTCATGAGTGTTGCTGATGTTTTCTTCCAAGTCTATGCCTGCTGTAGGTGTTGTATCTTCACTATCAGACTACCTCAAATTTCTGCTTTTTGATGAGGCCTCACTAGGAATGGCTTGGTTTGCCTCTTCCATCATTTCTTCAATCCGGTATGCCTTGGGCTGTGGCTGGGCATCTTTTCTTGGGGGCTGCGTATTTCCTGCGGCGTTTTCCATTCCCTCATCTGTTGTACCAGTCAAGTCAACTGGGCATATGTGATGATTTCCTGGTGTGAATTCTGCCACAAAGTTTGCCAAAGCTTGGGCTTTTATTGCGGTTCTAGGCTGAAACTTGATATCAAACTGTCCCAATTCCACCGCTCATTTCAAGATTTGCCCAGAAAAGTTTGCCCTCTCAAACAAAGCTTTTAGGGGAAAAGCTGTTAGAACGATTATAGTGTGGGCGTGGAAGTAATGCGACAGCTTCCTTGAGGCCATCATCAAGGCTAAGGCCAGTTTTTCTAATGGTAAGTACCTGATTTCTGCGCCCAGCAAAGTCTTGCTAACATAGAAGATGGGCAGGTGTTGGATTCCTTCCGCTCTGACCAACATTGCGCTGACTGCGTGCTGTGAAACTGCTAGGTACAAAAAGAGTTCTTCTCCAGGTACTAGGGTTACTAGCAAAGGTGAAGAAGACATGTATTCTTTCAAGCTTTCTAGAGCGCGGTCGCATTCTTCATCCCACTCAAACTTGGCCTTTAATGCTTAGAAAAATGGTCGACATCTGTCTGACGACCGACTTATGAATCGGTTGAGTGCAGCTACCATGCCAGTGAGATGCTGCACTTCTTTTACTGAGTTGGGCCTCTCTAGATCCTCGATTGCTTTGATCTAAGAGGGGTGTGCCTCTATACCCCGGTTGGTCACCAGGAAGCCTAGGAATTTGCTCGATGCTACGTCGAACGCACACTTGGATGCATTTAGGCGCAACTTGTTCTTCTTCAGTATCTCGAACATTTCATCTAGGTCCCTGAGATGGTCCTTCTCATCTTTGCTCTTGACCACCATGTCGGGCATCGAGTTGAATCTGATTAGGGGAGATGTTGCTGGTGCCATGTCTTTGTCCTCCAGTTTCAGTTGTTTGAAGGTTTCGTAATACATTATCTCACATGAGCTTCCTTGGTCAACCAAAATCCATTTGACGTCGAAATTCTTGACGCGTAGAGTGACAACCAGTGCATCATTGTGAGGGCAGTATATCCTTGCTAAATCTTTGTCTGAAAAAGATATGACATTTGTGGCCTCTGTTCTCCCATTTTTGATGGCAGGTTGTGCACTTAATACCTCCCTTAAGTGCTCAACCTTTTTGATCATCCCCCTGAGCTCACATATTCGCTCAGGTTTGAATACCCCATGTATTACGTTAATTACGCCTTGAGGTGGGGCGTCGATCGGCATTCCGTTTGAGTTGTTGTGGTTCTGGAGGGCTAGCTGTGTTCCTCCTTCTATGTACTGGTCTAGGTGCCCAGCTGCCACTAACTCCTCCAAATGCTGCCTCAATGGCGTGCAATTTTCAGTGCGGTGCCCCTTTTCATCATGGAAGGTGCACCGGGACCTTTCGTCATAGTCTTTCTGCGCTTCTCCTAACTTAGCTGGCCATCGGACGAAAGGTTCATCACGTATCTCACTGAGAATCCGGTAGATTGGTTTTTTGAACACCGTGGTAATGGCAGTGCGAACTCTTAACCACCTTTTGTTTGGGTCCTCTCTGTTGGCCCGCCTGCCTCGCCCATTTCTGCTTGGTCGTTCTACCGTGTTGACTTTTGCCGTAGACTTTTTATCTAGCACTGCTGTTGCACCAGATTTTGCTTTAGCACGGGTGCCATCCTCCTCCACCCGAATATGCTGGTGCACTCTTTCCATCAAGGCCTCCATTGTGAGGGGTGACGTCATGGTAATTGAGTCCTTTAATTTGTTGCCGACTGGCAGGCCCTGTTTGTATTGTGCAATGACGAGGTTTGTAGGGCAATCCCCAATTTGGTTGAAGGTTTCCCAATAACGACTATTGTAGGATCTCAATATCTCTTTGTCGCCCATGTCAATGGAGAGTAACTGATCGATTTCCACTGGTGTTTTGGTATTCGTTCTGAACCTAGTCACGAACGCCTCTACCAATTGCGCCCAGGAGGCGATGCTACCTTCTGGTAGCCTTTCGAACCAGGTTAAACCTAGGTCGCCAAGGCTTGATGGGAAAAGGATGCACATTAAGGCCTCGTTCCGCCGGTATACTGCCATAATCTGGCGAAAGTGGCTTAGGTGCATGTAGGGGTCTGTCTTTCATTCATAAGTAGTGAATTTGGGCTGGAGAAAGCCCGAAGGTAGTGGTGCGTTCTCAATTGCCGGAATGAACGGTGAGCTCTGCAACCTTGCTAATGCTTTGTCCATTGGTTCGTAAGTAAGGCGCGGTATTGGCATTCCTACCTCGACACTCCCATGCGTCCGAGGGGCCAACCGCTGAAGGGTTTAAACTCTGCGTGGGTCGCGTGCCCTGGTATCTTCCTTCCATCGTGCCCTTTCTTCAAGCACAGTTTGCAAGTTAGATGATTTAGTGTGTCTAGATGATGTCTGGTGCGTGTGCGAAGGCCGATAGGTGCTTCCCTCAGTATATGACCTCTTAGTTCTCGTTCTCTCAGACCTGGAGTAACGAGTCCTGGAAGTCCTTGATTGCGTATCGTCTGTTCTAAGGCTCCTACTTTCTGTTTGCGATGGTGTGGTACGCCTATCCCGATCCTCCGAGTGGCGAGGGGCGTATTGCTTTTGTGCCCCTCTCCTGTCGCCACCCCTTTTCCTTTTATCTGGCGCTTCATTAACTCCATGTCCGCCGCCATCCTTCGTATCAACTCGTCCTGCTCCTTCACGCGATCTTCTAGAACTTGAGGGTCTATCCTCTGCCTCTGTCTTTTAGGACTTTGGGAGCGACAAGGGCTGTTAGCCTGCCTCCCCCTTGCGTTCCTCCGGGGGTTCTGTCGCTGGGGTTCTAAATCCGCCATGGGAGGGATACCTTCCACCCCCCTCCGGGGTTTGCCCATCAATGGCTGATTGCGGCAAGTCTGCATTGTGCGCCATTGCTTCCAAATAGAGAGGAAAAAGCTTGATCAAGAGGTTTTGTTCTTTCTGGAATTCCCACAGACGGCGCCAATTGTACGAGCACGAAATAATCTTCTCGTATAATTCTGTTGATCAAGTTTGCACTCCTCCAAACGTCGTCGCTTTGCTCCCTGAAAATATAAACGTGAGCTAGCCGGCGGGTGTGTGCCAGATACCTCTCCAATGCCTAAGTCAGCAAAATAGACAAATAGACAAAAGTTCTGTGTATTCGAGAATCAAAGTTGTGTTACCTCTCCATAGGTTAGGTTGTGAGCTTTTATAGGTTCCGCGTAGCACAATCCTAGTAGGACTCTTATTCCTTCATATAGAGTCCTCCTAGGAATCACACTCCTGAAAGATAATGCTTATCCTTTCACACCCCCCCTTACTGCATAAACCAAGTGAGATGGTCCTAGCTCGGTGGTATGACCAAACGACCGAGTTAGTATTGCCATGCTCAAGTGACAGTTTAGACCAGCTATGCCTAGCTCGGACCTTCCTTTCACTGCTGGTACCCTCGGTTTGGCATACTCCAACCGAGCTATTTGCTTGAGATTGACCGAACCATGCCCAATGACGACCTTAGCTCGGTGCTACTATGCGCGATGCTTATCTCGGTCTAACATCACTTGGGTCCGACTCATTTAGTTCTAAGACCGAGCTATGTCAACCCTTTACCCTGGCCTATTTGTGCGGCCCAACTTACAAAGATGGCCTTTCCTTAGCTCGGCCCAATTTGTTCACAAATTACCCTCTCAATTCTTATCCGTCTAAATTGGGCAAATTTGTGGCATTTTGGATTGATTCAGGATGATGAGTGGATGGTTATAGATTGATTTTTTTTTTTAATTCCTTTAGTTTTTGATGGATGGAAAATTTTGAGATTTTTTTGGTTGCAAGTGAATCGTTAAATTGTAAGTACTTTTAATAATTTGTAAGATTTTATATGAGAGTTTTTTTTTAGTAAATCCACTCTCTAAACATTCTATTCCATCAGACTTATTATGTTTTGTAATATTTCATTAGGTCCCATTTTATACTAAAAGACCAAAAGACCCTCAAACAAATACGCGCATATCCTTTGAATCAAATAACCGTCTCTCTCTTCCCCTCTCTTCTTGCAGAAAATCACGTACAGTATCTCCACCATTCAAAAAATCTAAAATCGTATTCCATGTCGTCTTAACGCCCAGAAGATTCTCATTTCTTGTCACATCGTTGCATCGTCTCATCATCTTCTTCGTCATCCCTACGTCATCGGTCGCTGAAATCGTGGAAATCACCATTATTGAGCATCTGTAAGTTCCATCTTCATCAAAATCACTATCGACGACCATTTGTGACAACACAACCGTCGAAACGGACAAAAAACGTAAGTAATCTAATTATTCTTGTATGTAAACCCTAAATCTCCTCTTCAACAAACAATATTGTGAACTTTCACAAATATCCCTTGTTTCTATTCATACAATACATGGAACTTCATATTGTTATTGTTTATACCCTAATCGTTAATCTGAACCATTCAATCCCAATCCCCAGTTATATGGGTTTTTTCACTCGAAAACATTACAATTGCCATTATGTTGTGTTTAAATATGTGAACATTCAAATGGATTGAAAGATGTTGGGTTACTCAAATTATTTAAGATGTTATTGTTGTTGTTGAAAAGATGTGAACATTCACATGAAATTAAAAATTGTTGGACAAGCAAATTGTTTTAGTTGTTGTTGTTCTTGTTGTTGTTAAAAGATGTGAACATTTGCATGGATTGAAAGATGTTGGGCCAATTAAATTATTTCAGATGTTATTGTTGTTGTTATTGAAAGATGTGAACATTCACATGAAATTGAAAATTGTTTGGGCAATCAAATTGTTTCAGTTATTGTTGTTAAAAGACGTGAACATTCACATGGATTGAAAAATGTTGGGCCAATCAGATTATTTCAGATGTTGTTGTTGTTGTTGAAAGATGTGAACATTCACATGAATTGAAAAAATGTTAAGCCAATCAAATTGTTTCAGATGTTATTGAAAGATGTGAACATTCACATGAATTGAAAATGTTTGGCCAATCAAATTGTTGTTGTTAACTATAGTGAACATTTACATGAAAACAAAGAATCATGGTCCAACTTCTTTGTGTTAGATGTTGTGATATATAATTATGTTGTGAACATTCATAACGTGTATAAAGATGTTGTTGTGATATATAATTATGTTGTAAATATTCATAATATGTGTAAATTAATTAGACACTCTGTGAACATTCACCACTGTGTTTTAGAGGAAATATATCACTTTTGTTATCCTATGTTTGAAACTGTATTTCAATTCTGAGGTTGTACTAAAAAATTGGCATTGCATAATTGTAGTCAATCTGTGCATTGTTAGCCAAATTTGTAATGTGAATGTTCACAACAACGTTTGATCTGTTTGGGTTAACATCCATATGTTCTTGAATGTTGTTTATGGTTGTATAAACGCACATTGATTTTTACACACACACACACACACTATGCACATTGTGTTTTTGTTGACATAGTGAACATCCACATCCATGGGAGATGTGGACATTCACATCCATGCACACAACTGTAGATATTTACACCCATGCACACAATTATGAACATTCACATCTATGCCAATGTTGTGAATGTTCACATTTGTGCCACTATTCTAATCACATGAGCCTTGTCTTAATCTTTTTTTATGTTTTATTTTGTAGATATTGAACAGTAGAAAACCTCAAAGTGAAAAAGAGATGAGCACCATGTCAAAGAAGAAAGCCCACATGCAAATACCAACAACAATGTTGACATGCAGCGTGTCGACCCACCGTTTGCGTTTTTCCATTCTCCCACCATTCCACCGTCATCGAAGCGTTGTTGGCTACTGGAACCATAATCCAATGAAGAAGAAACAACATTCAGAATGGAGTGTATCAACTCAACATGAAGACCAAATGTAAGTACCTTTTTTCTCCTTTTTTATGTAATCAAATTACATTTTTTTTATCCTAATGTAAACTTTCTCACATGTTGCCATTATTATTTTTGGTCCTAGTTGTTCATGATTTGCTGTTATTTTCCCTCTTTTTGTTGTTGTTGGTATTGCTGAAATGATGTAAACTCCCAAATTTGTTGCTTTCCTAGAAAACAGAAAATTGTCATCGTTTCGGATGTTGTTGTTGTTGTTGGCATGATGTCAATATTTACATGGGGAACATGTCTTGAATAAATTTGTTACATGATTGTGAACATTTTGTCAAGAAAATCTCCAAATAAAAACGTTTCTTTTACTTGTAGTTCGATTTTGATGTGAATCTTGACATTGTGAGCATTAATGTTGTTCATATTTGTCCAGTTAATATTCACATCACAGTTGTGTACACTGCAAATATGTGGTTTGTGGTTAATAAATGGGTGATGTTGTCATGTTGTTTGGCTGTTTATAGCCACTATGAATATTCACATTGGTGCCATTTGCTTATAAAATGTGTATATATAATCATTGTCTTACTGTGAATTGTTGTAACCAAATGTTGATGTGAACTTTAACATTCCCTTCTATACACATAAACATACCTAATATTATATGGATGTGTAAATATTAACATTCAGTATGACCATTACTATTTGTACCCTAGAAGTAATGTGAATATTCACATCTTCAATGATGTGAATGTTCACATTATTATGTTTGTCGCCTAAATAGCACTTTGTTGCTTTTACTTATATGAATATCGTTGAATGTGAACATCTACATTGACTAATGATGTGCTGATGTCAATGTACATGCCTACCCTACCAATTCTATTGAAATCAAATTTAATGTTCATATAAACACTCACTATTTGTGCATACCCATATAACAGATGTTGCATCTAAAGTTTGCAAAAAAAGAAATAGGGGAGTAGTATCATGTCAAAGAAGAGAGCATGCCTCTAGAGAGCAACACCCACATCGACATGCGACATGTCAATTATTGATCAAACATTACGGGCTTAGTAAAATTAATGAGAAGCACCAAGTTCTCGAATCTTTAGTTAGACTACTTGAGGCAAACTTCGTTGGTCGATGGTTAGGGTTGTCTACCATACACTAGCTATACTAGAATACAGTGTTAGTTTTTTTTTTTTTGTTTTTGTTTGTTTGTTTGTTTGTTTTTGTTTTTGTAACTTTGATAACTTGCAGCTGAAAACACTTGACAGCATATATATAAATCAATTATATACTTCTCACATACCTATATGTTTTGATGGTATATTTGGCGTTGATGTGTTGCGTGTGCCAAACAATATAAATTGTAAACATTCACATCTATTTTCTTATGTTGAAAATTTGTGTGAATGCTCACATCTTAATTTATGTTTAATAAATGTGAATATTCAAATTATGTCCCTATGTTTACTGTGGTTAACTACAGATGTTAATATTCACATTATACATTAATTAGGTGTATGATCATATTAGAATTAATGTGAATCTTTACATCTATTTATTATATTGTGAATATTCACATCAAATTGTGGTTGACTATAAATGTTAATATTCACATTATACAATAATTAGGTGTACGACCCATGAACAAACATATCATAATTAATGTGAATCTTCACATTTATTATTTGTATTGTGAATATTCACATCATGTTTGTGTCTAAAACAAAATGGTCATTGAATATTCATATCATCAATATTGCATGATGGTAATGAACACAATAAAAAACATATACATCATTCAATATTATATAAAAGTACAAATATTAACATTAATTGACAATACATATGACAAAATTCTAGTACAAAAAATTATAAATCCAGAAACAAAAAAACCCATAAAATCTCAAACTCTCCAAAAAAAAAAAAAAAAAACATCACCCATATTCTTATCTTTATCATCTTCATCATTATCACTACCCATGTAATTCCAATATTAAACCAATCTAACAACAACCTTTGCATGTTGAACCCCTATTGATTTGGCAAGCAAGAACATACTTTGAAGTTCATCATCATTGTCCAAATCACACCTATTAATCCCAGGTAACCGATAGAACAATGAAACACAATTAGTAGATAACTCGCTTCATTTTTCACACACACACCACGAAACGTGAATAAGATAGCGCTCGCACCACATTTATTACAGTAGTACTACACCCATATGAGCACACCAACAACATGAATGTATCCATCTACTGCAAAAATACAAAAACAAAGAAGTGAATAACTACATTATAACCAATGATATATGAACATTTGCATTGTTCACATAATCTGAATTATCTAACCAAACAGCGATGAAACAGAACAAGGAAGTGAATATTCACATCATTTTTGTATCTAAATAAACATTGTGGCTTGTGATTATATGATTGAATACAATGGTTTGATGTGAACTTTAACATTTTGTGTCACGACCCCATTCCGCCCCTAGTAGAATGGTGCCATGTTGGCCAGTAATCTGAGATTACCAAAGGCTACTTACAAGAATCCACACGCAAATCAGAGTATACATATGGGGCTTACAAATGCGGAAGCAATAAATCAAGACTAAGTAATCCATGAGAGCAGTGCATAAGTTGAATGAAATGTCATACATCATTACATAGCTTTAATACAACAAATGGAGTACAAAAATACATCTTGACCAAAAGGCTTCTCAGCCGTCAAATACAAAATACAATAAGATAGCCAAGAAGCATGATCTTCAAGATGATGCAAAAACACGAATCCAAAATACATCGGCAAGATACATCAGCGAAACACATCGGCAAAAATACATCAGCAAATACATCTAGGCGTCGTCGCCGCCCTGCTCATCACCTACATATATATAGAGAGGGTGAGCTTGGATACTCAGTGAATGGCATAAATAATAAAGGGTTTACATGAATGATATCCGAGATCTTTTAACAAACAATACATGAAATAAATCAAGCTCATTTCAAATCTTTCAAGGCTCCAAGAGATGCTTACTAACATCAATGTAATACAAGAGGTGACATCTCGGACAAACAAGCCCACGCGGTAAAACCGTCAGTGGCAAGGCAAAACAAGACAAGAGAGATCTCTAACAAGGGTGTCGTTGCATTATAGTCCCCGAACACTAAGGACTTGTGCTACAAATGCTTATAGTCCCCTAGCACGTACGGACTTCCAAACTTTGTGCTACAAATGCTTATAGTCCCCTAGCACATACGGACTTTCCGAGAATGTCATCAAAGCAAAATACAATACTTATTGCAAGTAGGAATAATCATTCATGCTTGTAAATAATTTCCGAACAAAACAAAACAAGATTTTATCAAGGCTTTACAACATATGTTTATTAAAATACCACTCACATAGTTCTTCGGACGTCGGCGTCAAGGCGAATCCAAGTCCTACAAACACACGGCAAGTCTATTGAATGCTCTTTTAAACAAGCTTCCCATGCATACAAATGATCTCGGCACTCTTCTAAACTAAGTCAAATCAAAACGAACACTGTTTCCCATCTCAGGGAAATATGCTGGGCACCAACCAGGTCTTGGCCGAGGTCCCACACCTTCTCGCCGAGGTGTGGTCCCGAGGGCCACATTCGAGGATAAATGAGGTCGGGAAAAATCTGGGTTTCCCTCAGCTCAAGAACATAAAGAACATGAACATGAAGATCATGAAGGAGATGAATGCAAGAATCACAACTTATGATTATAAAACCTGAGATTTCATGCTATGAGTTTAAAAACACGGACCTGAGTACCCATACGAGAAGATTTTACGAAAACAAACACAAATACATGTAACTTGTTGCAAACTTTCGGATCAAACAAAGCTTCTGTCTAAGAACTCATGAACACTAACTTCCTCTCTCTAAAACCAATCTTTAAATCAATGCATGACAAGCAAAACAGATTCGATCATGCAATGTAGCTAGATGATCAATAGGAATAGCAAGAATAGATTAAGATTCTAACCTCAACACACGAATCTATCGGTTTGAACTCCAAAGATCAAGCTTGCTATCTACTCTCTCACTCTAAGACTCCCTCCTAGAGCTTCTCTCTCCTCAAGAACAAGATATGAGACAAAATGATACATTTCTAAGCTTGCCGGCTGACTAAACCTTCAGCTCGGACACGTGGCGCTACCGGGTTGGTTTAACTCAAAAGAAGTGACTGATTGATAAGACAAGTCTCTGACAAAGCGTATACAACAAGCTAGGCGGCAAGAGACTCCGGCGAGTAATGACATCGGCTAACAACAAGACTTCGGCAAACAAGGAGACAATGACCTCGGCTAGAAAAGGTCAACACTTGGCCCAGCTGTGCCACACCTCGGCCTAGATGTGCCACACCTCGGTCTAGGTTGTACCAGTCTAGGGCAAGATCACTTGGGTTCAAGGGGAACATCTCGGCCCAGATAGTACACATCTCGGCCTTGGTGATGAACACCTCGGCCTAGACAATGATATCTCGGCCAATATGTCGGGGTGCGGATGGAGGTTAGCCAAAGGAAATCCCAAGATGGTCCTAAGTGTAAGAGTATCAAAGGGGCGACCTAGGCTCGAGATGACCTCGGCTGAACACACACACACACCAAGAGGGAATATAGGATTCAAGCAACACTTATGCAAAACAAATCAAGAAATGAAATGTGACATATATATACAAGTATGACTAAAGTGGAGTGCTCCTTAGGGAAGTTTGGTCCCCAAACTTGAGTTACCTTGATCTGAAAACAACTCGGGGTATCGAACTTTCATCTCTTCTTCCATTTCCCACGTGGCATCCTTGCCGAAGTGTTCCTTCCACTCAACCTTCACCATTGCTATAGATTTGCTCCTTAACTGTTTCACCTGTCTGTCAATAATACGTATTGGCCTCTCTTCATAGCTCAATTCTTCATCAACCACAATCCCAAAACGACCAATCACGTGCAGGGGATCCCGAACATACTTCCTCAACATCGAGATATGGAACACATTGTGCACTTGACTTAATTCTGGTGGTAGAGCAAGTCTGTAGGCAGTTGTGTTAATTTTCTCAAGAATTTCAAATGGTCCAATGTAACGAGGTGCTAACTTACCTTTCTTCCCAAATCTGGAAACTCCTTTCATTGGCGAAATCTTCAAGAATACATGGTCTCCAACTTCAAATTCCAGTTCTCTTCTCCTCTGGTCGGCATAGCTCTTCTGCCGACTTTGGGCAGTTCTGATCCTCTGTCGAATAAGTTTAATCTTCTCGGTTGTTACTTGAATCAGTTCGGGGCCGATCAAAACTTTATCTCCCACTTCAGTCCAGCATATCGGCGATCTGCATTTCCTTCCATACAAAGCTTCATACGGTGCCATGCCAATGCTGGCTTGGTAACTGTTGTTGTAAGCGAATTCTACTAATGGTAAATGTGCTCCCCAACTTCCCTTGAAATCTAGTACACATAGCCTGAGCATATCCTCAAGCGTCTGGATCGTTCTCTCCGTTTGCCCATCAGTCTGGGGGTGAAAAGCTGTGCTGAACTTCAACTCGGTTCCCAAGGCTCTTTGTAAACTCTGCCAAAATCTACAAACAAACTTCGGATCTCGGTCTGAAACAATAGACATCGGCACTCCATGAAGTCTCACAATCTCATTCATATACAATACGGCTAGTCGATCGGCATTGAATGTAGTCTGAACAGGCAAGAAGTGTGCTGACTTAGTTAGTCTGTCAATTATGACCCAAATCGAATCCATTCCTTTCTGCGTCCTCGGCAAACCAATCACAAAGTCCATGGAGATATGTTCCCATTTCCATTCAGGAATTGACAAAGGTTGGAGGAGTCCTGCTGGTCTCTGATGTTCTGCCTTCACTTGTTGACAATGCAAGCATTGGGATACGAACTCGGCTATGTCCTTCTTCATGTTCGGCCACCAAAAGGTCTGCTTTACATCGTGATACATCTTAGTGTTTCCTGGATGGATGGCAATTCTGGAACCATGAGACTCTTGTAAAATCTTTCCTTTCAACTCAGGGATGTCGGCTACGCATAACCTTCCTCCAAACTTAAGCACTCCGTTCTCAAAGGTGTAACCTGATCTCGGCCCGGTGGTAATCTCGTCGGCCACCTTCTTCAGGAATTTATCCTCCATTTGCCTTGCTTTTACTTCTTCAATGATGGTCGGCTCCGCTGAGATTATAGCTAAACACGCCACACTTCCCAGTGACCTCCTGCTTAACGCATCGGCTACGGAGTTGGCTTTGCCTGGGTGGTACTGAATCTGCATGTCGTAGTCCTTCAATAACTCCAGCCATCTTCTCTGCCTCAAATTTAGTTCCTTCTGGGTAAATAAGTACTTCAAACTCTTGTGATCCGTGAAAACTTGGCAAGAAGCTCCATACAAGTAATGGCGCCAAATCTTCAAAGCAAAAACCACGGCTGCTAGCTCTAAATCATGGGTAGGGTAATTCTTCTCGTGAGGTTTTAACTGGCGAGATGCATATGCTATGATCTTACCTCCTTGCATTAACACACAACCCAAACCCTTATGTGAAGCATCACTATAAATCTGAAATTCTTCCTTGCCTGATGGGAGTACAAGAACTGGTGCTGTAACTAACCTCGTCTTCAACTCCTGGAAGGCTGATTCTCTATCTTCGGTCCATTCGTATGCCACTCCTTTCTGAGTTAACTGCGTCAAGGGTACTGCAATCCTTGAGAAGTCCTTTACAAACTTTCTGTAATAGCCTGCCAAACCCAGAAAACTACGAACCTCGGACACGTTGGTCGGCGTCGGCCAGTTTACCACGGCTTCGATCTACTGGGATCAACAGATATACCCTCTTCATCAATCACGTGCCCCAAAAACGAAATGCTAGAAAGCCAAAACTCACACTTACTCAGCTTAGCATACAACTTCCTGTCCCTCAAGGTCTGTAAAGCAAGTCTCAGATGACTCTCATGCTCAATTGTACTCTTGGAGTAGATCAATATGTCGTCAATGAAAACAACTACGAACTCATCTAGATACGGCTTAAAGACTCTGTTCATCAGATCCATGAATGCTGCAGGCGCATTGGTTACTCCAAAAGGCATTACCAAAAATTCATAGTGGCCATACCTTGTCCGAAAGGCAGTCTTCTCAACATCCTCGGCTTTAACTTTCAAGCTGATGGTAGCCCGACCTAAGGTCAATCTTAGAAAAGACTCGTGCTCCTTGTAGTTGATCTAGCAAATCATCAATCCTAGGCAACGGGTACTTATTCTTAATAGTTACCTTGTTAAGTTCTCTGTAGTCAATGCAAAGACGAAGTGTGCCATCCTTTTTCTTAACAAATAAGACTGGCGCTCCCCACGGTGAAGTGCTCGGCCTAACAAAACCCTTGTCCAACAGTTCTTGTAGTTGCACTTTCAATTCCTTAAGCTCGGCTGGGGCCATCCTATAGGGTGTCTTGGAGATCGGCTGTGCTCCTGACACAATGTCCACGGTAAACTCTATTTCTCTATCGACTAAGTGGCCAGGCAATTCATTTGGAAAGACGTCGGGGGAATTCATTAACAACTGGGATATCGGCTAAATTAACATTTCCGTTCTGATCATTTAGTATACTACACAAGTATCCATGGCACCCTTTCTGAATTAGCTTACAGCCTTAGTGGGCGAAATCAAGTAAGGTGGGGACACTACTCCTTTACCCTGGAAAATAACCTCGGCTTGGTTTGGGGGTCTCAACGTGACATTCTTCGAAACACAATTAATGGATGCATGATTCATTACTAACCAGTCCATTCCTAATATGACGTCAAAGTGGGTCATGTTTAATGGCATCAAATCAACTAATAATTCTACACCCTCAACCACGACAACACACGCCCTATAGATAGATGCAACAATCATAGTTCTCCCAGATGGAGCAGATACACATAACACGTAATCAAGGGGTTCTGGTTCTCTATTCAACTTCTCGGCAAACTTAGCAGATATAAATGAATGTGTAGAACCCGAATCAATCAATATGTATGCATCTTGAGAGCAGATTGGGAGTATACCTGACACTACTGTCTCAGCATTTTGGGTGTCACCTGGCACTAGAGCGAAAACTCTGCCCTGCCTCGTCTGTGTCCTTCCGACGTTGCTTCCCTGTGCAGAGCCCGAGGTGCTTCCATTTTTCTTACCATCATCAGTCCTTGACTTCGGACAGTCCTTCACGCGATGACCCATTTCTCCGCATTCAAACAAGCACCTGACGCCCAACGGCAAACTCCGGAATGCAGCTTCCCACAGCTTGTACACATCGGCTTAGTATTACCTTCCTGGTTCGAGTTGCTGGAGCTGCCCACATTCGCCTTCTTCTTGCATTAAACGGAACTCGACGGTTATCATAGTTCTGTCTCTTCCTCTAATTCTCTCCGACATTCTGATATCGGTTCAAGTTAGCTTCTGCAAGAATAGCCTTGTCTAAGACTCCGGTATAGGTCAGCATGTTGAGCATGTTGACTCTATCCTGTATCGGTCCACGCGGTCCACTTTCGAACTTCCTAGCTTTCCTATATTCATCACTGACCATATGAGGCGCGTACCTCACCAATTCGGTGAAAGCACGGTCGTATTCTGCCACTGTCTTGTTTCCTTGTGTCAGAGTCTGAAACTCCGTGGTCTTGCGATCTCGGACACTAAGGGGAAAATGCTTGTTGTAAAACAGCTCCAAGAATCTGGCCCAAGTTAAGTCAGGATTTCCTTCTCAGGTCATCATCCACCATCTTCGGGCGTCGTCGTCTAACGTAAATGCGGCCAATGCCACCTTCTGTGCATCGGTGCTGGGGAAAATCTCAAACAGCTTCTCCATTCCTAAAACCCACGCTTCGGCTTTCATCGGCTCTATGCCCCCTTGGAATCTCGGCGGGTTCATCTTCTTGAACTCCTTAATCAAAGTCAAGGTTCCCTCCCCATACAAGGCTGGCTATGGAGGCACTTGAGGTACTGGAGGAGGTGGAGGCGGAACTGCATGTCGGCCATTAGTCTGTTCGGCCTGGGTAGTTGTAGCACTAGCATTTTGTTGTCTCACTTGTCTCAATTCCCGAGTTAACCCTTCCATTAGTCTTTCTAATCGGTCCAGTCTGTCTTCTGATTGATCTCGGCCAACTGGTGGTCTTCCTCTCCTCATAGTGCTATGAGTATGCAAAATGTGACTTTAAAACAAAATGCGCAATAGAGTACGTATGCAAGCAACAAGCAGTTATGCCGAGATGATGCACATATTGTCACGCAGCAAGCAACATGGTGCAATCCTAACATCTTTCTAAGGGAAATCCTATGCTCTTTAGGACTCAAAGTGTGTGAATAACGTTCTATGAGGAACTTGTGCTCTGATACCAATCTGTCACGACCCCATTCCGCCCCTAGTAGAATGGTGCCATGATGGCCAGTAATCTGAGATTACCAAAGGCCACTTACAAGAATCCACACGCAAATCAGAGTATACATATGGGGCTTACAAATGCGGAAGCAATAAATTAAGACTAAGTAATCCATGAGAGCAGTGCATAAGTTGAATGAAATGTCATACATCATTATATAGCTTTAATACAACAAATGGAGTACAAAAATACATCTTGACCAAAAGGCTTCTCAGCCGTCAAATACAAAATACAATAAGATAGCCAAGAAGCATGATCTTCAAGATGATGCAAAAACACGAATCCAAAATACATCGGCAAGATACATCAGCGAAACACATCGGCAAAAATACATCAGCAAATACATCTAGGCGTCGTCGCCGCCCTGCTCATCACCTACATATATATAGAGAGGGTGAGCTTGGATACTCAGTGAATGGCATAAATAATAAAGGGTTTACATGAATGATATCCGAGATCTTTTAACAAACAATACATGAAATAAATCAAGCTCATTTCAAATCTTTCAAGGCTCCAAGAGATGCTTACTAACATCAATGTAATACAAGAGGTGACATCTCGGACAAACAAGCCCACGCGGTAAAACCGTCAGTGGCAAGGCAAAACAAGACAAGAGAGATCTCTAACAAGGGTGTCGTTGCATTATAGTCCCCGAACACTAAGGACTTGTGCTACAAATGCTTATAGTCCCCTAGCACGTACGGACTTCCAAACTTTGTGCTACAAATGCTTATAGTCCCCTAGCACATACGGACTTTCCGAGAATGTCATCAAAGCAAAATACAATACTTATTGCAAGTAGGAATAATCATTCATGCTTGTAAATAATTTCCGAACAAAACAAAACAAGATTTTATCAAGGCTTTACAACATATGTTTATTAAAATACCACTCACATAGTTCTTCGGACGTCGGCGTCAAGGCGAATCCAAGTCCTACAAACACACGGCAAGTCTATTGAATGCTCTTTTAAACAAGCTTCCCATGCATACAAATGATCTCGGCACTCTTCTAAACTAAGTCAAATCAAAACGAACACTGTTTCCCATCTCAGGGAAATATGCTGGGCACCAACCAGGTCCTTGGCCGAGGTCCCCACACCTTCTCGCCGAGGTGTGGTCCCGAGGGCCACATTCGAGGATAAATGAGGTCTGGGAAAAATCTGGGTTTCCCTCAGCTCAAGAACATAAAGAACATGAACATGAAGATCATGAAGGAGATGAATGCAAGAATCACAACTTATGATTATAAAACCTGAGATTTCATGCTATGAGTTTAAAAACACGGACCTGAGTACCCATACGAGAAGATTTTACGAAAACAAACACAAATACATGTAACTTGTTGCAAACTTTCGGATCAAACAAAGCTTCTGTCTAAGAACTCATGAACACTAACTTCCTCTCTCTAAAACCAATCTTTAAATCAATGCATGACAAGCAAAACAGATTCGATCATGCAATGTAGCTAGATGATCAATAGGAATAGCAAGAATAGATTAAGATTCTAACCTCAACACACGAATCTATCGGTTTGAACTCCAAAGATCAAGCTTGCTATCTACTCTCTCACTCTAAGACTCCCTCCTAGAGCTTCTCTCTCCTCAAGAACAAGATATGAGACAAAATGATACATTTCTAAGCTTGCCGGCTGACTAAACCTTCAGCTCGGACACGTGGCGCTACCGGGTTGGTTTAACTCAAAAGAAGTGACTGATTGATAAGACAAGTCTCTGACAAAGCGTATACAACAAGCTAGGCGGCAAGAGACTCCGGCGAGTAATGACATCGGCTAACAACAAGACTTCGGCAAACAAGGAGACAATGACCTCGGCTAGAAAAGGTCAACACTTGGCCCAGCTGTGCCACACCTCGGCCTAGATGTGCCACACCTCGGTCTAGGTTGTACCAGTCTAGGGCAAGATCACTTGGGTTCAAGGGGAACATCTCGGCCCAGATAGTACACATCTCGGCCTTGGTGATGAACACCTCGGCCTAGACAATGATATCTCGGCCAATATGTCGGGGTGCGGATGGAGGTTAGCCAAAGGAAATCCCAAGATGGTCCTAAGTGTAAGAGTATCAAAGGGGCGACCTAGGCTCGAGACGACCTCGGCTGAACACACACACACACCAAGAGGGAATATAGGATTCAAGCAACACTTATGCAAAACAAATCAAGAAATGCAATGTGACATATATATACAAGTATGACTAAAGTGGAGTGGGGGTTGTTACATTTTGCATAGTGGTTATGAACATAGTGAAAATATATACACTATTCAATATTATATGGATGTGTGAATATTCACACTGATTGATAAGACAAATGACAAATTTCCATTACAGATATGTGAATATTAACATTGATTAATGATACGATGAGGTTAACAAAAACTCAAAATAACTGTATATGCAACTTTTCACCAATGATCCACCACAATCAATTTGTTCAAACAATTGTATATATATCTCTGTCAAATATCTGAAACTCAAACAACAAAAATATACATGCATTACTAATAAAAAATCAGAACCACATTCATCAAACATACACTTGCATTACCCATGTATTCTAGAAAATGCACACGAATAAAAAACAGAGCATACAATCCTTCACATAAATGAACATGCATTCATAAACAAAATGATACTAATCTTGAGAAAGAAATTCTGTAATCGTTCTCCACCTCTGATCAACGACTGATCTCCAACAATTACGTAACAAACCAAAGCACACACAAACACCAAACTACGAAAATGAACACACCTATGGACAGAAACCTGTCGTCTTCGTCTTCTCTTCTACGACACAGAAACCCGTCGTCGTCTTTCTCCACAGCACTGAAATCTTACCACAATGGAACCCTACCATAAACGATCAACATTGATTAACTAAATCAGAATCATCAACGTGAATAACGTTGACAAACAAAACATAAATGTGTATTTCCTTTTTTTGTGTATGTTATGTATGAAAATAATATATAAGGGTATACTAGTCCAAAAAAAAAAATATATAAAATTAGGAAAAAAGCACTTCATGGAATAAAAGTACAAACATGTAGGACTAATTAGGTTATAAATTTCCTTTATGGACTTATTGGGTTAGAACATTCCTAAATGGGATTTATCAACAAAAAACCCATTTTATATTTCAATTTATTTAGGTATTCTGTTTGTGTTTTTAATTGAAAAAGAATTTAGATATTCTGTTGTGTTTTCAATTTGAAAATCCTTTTATTAAATGGTAAGTGTTAATATTTGGTATTTTTGTGCGAAAAATATAAGACTTAATTTTGTCATTTAAAAAAAAATCAAATTAAATAGTTTTTCGATAAAAAAAAAGTAATGAAATAGTTTGATAATGCATGATCTTCTTATATGTATTTATTATTGTTGTTTGACAATTTACTTGATAATATTTTAGTTATGTTGAGTTGGATTGTTATCTAAAAAAAATGTTGACAAGTTACATGTTCAAAATTTGTAAAAGTTTAAATCGTCAAATCTATTCATCAATCAGCCAATCCGCATACGCTAATCCAGTAGGCAGATGCAGATTAATTTTTTTCCAATATGCTAATCCAGCAAACGGATGGCAGATTGGAGGTTCTCGGCCACAACCGAACCGCGAGCACCCTGTGGTGAGAATACACATTCTTGACTTGTTTTTGATGATGTAAAACATTTTCAATGTTTATTTAAATTTTTTATTAAATTTGAATAAATATTTTAAGTAAAAATTTTATTTGATATCATATGTTTTAATGTTGATTTTTTTATTTTTATCAAACAATCAGTTGACTGGGTGGATGATGTCCGAGCAGTCATTTGGCTTGTGTAAATTGACCAAGTCGTCTGGTGTGTACTCTCCAACAACTATCTACACTAATTTAATGAAACGCTGAAGACATCCTCAATTTGGTGAAAAGTTTGAGGCATCCTCAATTTGATATTGGTTTGATGTTATGATTGGAGCATCAAAATTGACTTTTTTCATCAAATTTAAATTTGATAAATAAAAAAAAAAGAGTAAACGTTGAAAACACTTTAAGTAGGCGAGAGATGGTGAGATTTTGTGATATAAGAATAGAAATAGCGAGAATATAAGGCCTTCACTTGTTTTGATGGTTAAATTGGTGAAAGATTGTGAGAAAAATTTCTCACTAAATGTGGTGAGAAATTAAATAAATTTAATAAAACTTTTTAAAAATATTAAAATTACCTTATGGTGAAAGAAGTTGGAAAAATAATTTGTTAATATGAAAGATTATTTTGATAAAATGAAATAAAATACTTTTTATTTTTTATTTTTTTCTTATTTATTCTATCTAAAACAATATAGGTGAGAAATTCTCTTCTCTTTTATTCATTCAAAGACAATGATTAGAAATCATAATAATTTCCTTTTTTTCACCTAAATGAGAAACTATAATCAAATTTTTTCTTTTCTCACCTCACGATCCAAACAGAGTGTTAAAGAAAACTAAGCATAATTGTTGTGCAATTGTAACGCCTCCAAATTTATTAAACTAAAACATCACTCCTAATTTGATTAATCTGATATCCTTCCAAACCAATAATAACATATCAAATATTACAATTTTCATGTTCTTGTCCTTGCAATAATAACATTTACATAATCCAAGAAACTAGAAAATAAAAACAATAATGTCTTAATAGCGTACAAATAGCAAGGCATAGCCTTGGTACTACAAAATGGACACATGGTCCCAATACACATCAGCCTCGAAGCTTCAACAATTAATACTCAATGAGCTCACGTGCTCCATTCAAAAATCTTCACTGCCTTGTCACTTGAGCGAAATCACACCAACAATTCTTGAAATGTTATATAGGAATGAGCTAGATGCCTAGTAGATATATTTTTAACAAAGTATCTGATTATCTGAAAATCCATGTGGCATTATCATAACCAAAACATTTTCATTTTTAAACACATGATAAATGTTTAAGCATCAAAAACAAAATATTATCATTTTCATGAGAAATTACATTTCAAAACTGGGGGAAAATGAGTCGTGAAGTCCCTAAAGAGAGCCTCAGTACATATATACATATATATATAGTTTTGTATCCAAAATACCCCCACATTTACCGACTATTATATATGCCAGGACATGGGCATCCAAAATCATCCGTTTTTCCACTTTTGTTGACTATAATACGGCAGGATCATTGGGCACCCAAAAATATTTTTCCACATTCGACCAGTGATAAGCCTAGACAGGACAATTGGGTACCTTTAACTCCCCGCGCGGGTACCGATAATACACAACTCTTTTCAAACCAACTCTCTACTCGGACTCATATGCTATTTACTACCCCCTTAAAACAACCAATGTTTCCACAACTTCCAACATTAATACATCCATAAGAACAAAGGTAACTATCACCATGTAAATAATAACACTATTATAGATACATAATCATCATATTTCCAAGGAAAAAATCTTAAAGGCTTTCAAATTCATAAATCTCTCAAGCAATACATTTTCAAAATATCATAATCCATTCATCAATTTAAAGATTTGAAATCAATTTAATCTTTCTCCAAATTTGACAGCTAAGGCTTTCATAAATTTGGGACTTTTTCCCATAAACCATGTAAAATGCTATCTTCAAACTAAAATCTCCATAATCCATAGCCATTAATAAAAATCTCAAGATAAAGTAGAGGAAATCTCATTTTTGAAACAAAACCCAATTTTGTAAACTCGAAATTTTAATTATAGCATCAATGTCACAATAATACCAAATAATCATCCTCAAAACAAAGAGATACAAAGCTAAAAGTAATCCTATCACAAGAAAAGAGCAAGAAAGCAACACTTCTAGGAGAATCCTTCACAAAACCAAGATCCAATGTGACGCCCCAAAATTTAAGGACATCATATTAAGATTTAGAACTTAAAATCAATATTGCCACCAAATATTACCAGCATCCATTATTAACAACCTAGAAATTTTAAGTT
This sequence comes from Camellia granthamiana, assembly GCA_036172215.1. NCBI lineage: Eukaryota > Viridiplantae > Streptophyta > Magnoliopsida > Ericales > Theaceae > Camellia > Camellia granthamiana. The sequence goes on from CM069903.1 coordinate 79,038,882, forward strand.
CTTAAATTACAACTTAGTCTTAGTACATAAAATAACACAACTATATAAAAAAAAGAAAACTAGAAAATTTAGAAAATAGTTCATGGAACTTGGGCACTCTTCAAGTTAACCAAGGTTGAATGTCGCCTTACAAGGCCTCGGCGTTCCCTTCGGTTTATTCGGTACCTGGCATAAAACGCCAGGGCAACGGGAATGCAATGAACGACGAGCTCAATAAGATACTACAGCCTGAAAATACCCACCTCGACAATAACACTCACAAGTAATGAATAATATGTAGTAACAAGATAACAAGTAGCATTTAATAAGTATAATAGGAATGCTATCAGTTGAAATAATAACAATAGATAATAATAAAATAAAAAAATAAAAAAGGGCAAGCAGAAAACAACATTTCATCATAAGGAAAATGCCCACCTTTCTTTTTAAATTCTTATAGATTTAGGCTAAGTTTGGGAAGACTAAATAAGTGTACTTTTTGACTTTTTATAAAATATGGGTTGGATTTGAGTGGGTTTGAAATGATGTGTTAGAGAGGTGATGTGACTTAAATAAGATGATGTGACTTAAATAGGATAGTGACTTTTTGACTTTTTAAATTTTTTTTAAGATGCCAAACTTGACCTTAGTTTATCAGATAAATTTAAGTAACTCCCTGTGGAGCACTATTTCCACTCAACCGCTAAGCAATGGCTACGAGGCAATTCTGACTCCCCTTTGGTCAAATATTCAAATGTTACTTGCTGTAACTACCAATGATGCCATGCACCAGGGTTACGTACCCGAGTCGTGACATCACAGTCTGCCCCAAGGGAACGGTTTATGTTGTGACACCTGCACCACCAACCTTATATCGCCTACACCGATAAGAGCCGAAATACCTTCTCGTGCCATGTTAGGGTTCGCAACTCACTTGTGCGAGATTCTAAACCAGGCTCACCCCCATCACTTTTAAATTTTTACTGTATCATCAGTTCAATTTCGTGTTTCTTCATTTGTCGAATTCACAATAATTCAAATTCTAGTCACCAATAATGGTAATACCAACTCATTAAAATTTCCAATATAAAATATTACACAGGTCATACAATAATAAATCAATGTACAAAATTTAAATAAATAATTAATTTAAACCATGGTATGAAATAATAATTTGGATATAAAAATAAAATAAATCATAATCTCATACATACATGGATTTTTAATTTACAAGATTAAACTAGTACAATATTAAATAAACCACAATACACCCATACATGGATTACTAATTTACAATATTTAATGAATTAGACCAATACAATAATTAATTTTTATCCAAATAAATAATTGAAGTAATGATCTTTAAACCTATCCAGAAATTTTCAGGTTATACCTTAGCTAATAAAAATTATAAATAAATTATTTATACAATTCTAAATTTTTGAAAATGTACAGAATATTAATAAAGATGTTTAGGTCATTTTTCAGAAAGAATTTCCCAAAAATAATTTATAAATAATACTATAAAATTCCCAGAAATTTTTATGATACAGATTTATCACATTTTCTTAAATTAATTCCATACTTAAATTCATAAATCAATTCCATAATCTTAAAAATTTATTATCAAAACTAGACTTCTCAAATTTCATCTTTTAGTTAGAAATTACCAGATTTGGCTTAATATAGAATTTTTAATAAATTTTCAAACATGTTGTAAAATCTGTCTTACAGTTTCGCATTTAATTAAATTTTTTTATAAATTCGTAAAAAACTCTATAATTGTTGTGAAAATTCCTGGATGAACTAGACATCATTCTCAACAATTTTGTAGAAGAAATCATCTTCCAATTTTGATTATAAAATTTTCTAAAATTCATACAAAATTTTCTAGCAGATTTAATAAAATCTTCAATAACCTTTTTAGGCATAAACTACACATGCAAGTCCAAATTCCACAATTTTATCATGATTTAAAAACTACCAATATCTTCAAATATTTGATATACAAATCCTAAATTTACATACAACTATAAATAAAATTATATTTACAAGTTTAGTCATTTTATCATATGAATATAATCTAAAAATTTCAACATTTTTTTTTTTTTTTTTTTTTTTTTTTTTTTTTTGTGAAAGGGTTAAGAGGGTTTTCTTACTTGGACATGCAAGCCTTCATTATTCATGGAGGGAAAAATTTTCATGCATTCAAGAAGTTTTTCAATGTATGACCATAGGGCAATGAGAATATATAAAGAGAAGATAGCAAGAGATAATGCAAAGCAAGTTAAAATCTAAAACATACAAGATAGGCCTTCTCTTGTTGAGTTCATCCATACTTCCATCATGTATCATCAAGTATATCAGATTGTTTTGCATGCATTTTCAAAAAAAATTTAAAGAAGTGGAGTATTCCTAAGTATCCTACCTCAATGAAGTTAAAAAAATTTCTAGTGTTGAGACCCCTTTCTCCTTCCTTCTTCCTTCTCTCCCTCTTTCTCTCCACTCTTTCTTTTCTTTCTTAGTCGTGTGTATGCATTATGGCTGATGGTATAGCAATTTCGGTTTTGATCCATTACTTATTGTATTCCGGACTCGGGTTTGTATGGTTTTGAATGGTTATTTTGATCTTTTTCCCTTGTCTCCCCTTTATTTTTTTGGTTGTCGGGTTGTAATTATGCGTTTAGGATAGGTTGGTTGCTTACTTTTCAAAACCTGTGTTGCCTAGATTTTGGCCTCTCCGCTCTAGCGGGAATTCCTACGCTCGAGCGAGCTTCACAACTTTGCTCCTCTACTTGAGCGGCCATTTTTGCACTCAAGCGGGAATCGTCAACTCTAAGTATTTCTTTTTGCAGGTCTGAAATACTTGAAATGTGCATTGGACGCTCGAGCGTCCACTTCCATGCTCGAGCGGGGGACCTTCGTCTGCAGAACGTCTGGAAGTGTGCATTCCACGCTCGAGTGACGCTTTCATGCTCGAGCAGAACCTCGTGTCTGACGCTCGAGCAGGGCTTTCTACGTTCGAGCGGACTGCGTGTATTTTAGTCCGAAAAGATGACATTTTGAATCACTTTTTCTTTTCTCTCTCTCTCTCTAAAACTTTCCAAAGAGCTTGTTCTTGAGCTTCTCTCTCTACATTTCACCTTCTCTCTTAGATCTCATCTAGATCCATTGGGATTTCCACCTTAGTGCCTTTGAGAAAAGGGTAGAGCTCGTCAAGATCTTCATTTTGATCCGATTGAAAGTGAGTTTTGTCGTTCTTGGAGTTCCTCCCTTGTTAGATTCATCTTATTCCTTTGAGGTAGGGATCTCTTCTACACCTTCATATGTTATTTAGTTTAGTTATTGGTATTTTGTATAACAATGATGTGATTTGAGGTGTTGTAAGCAAACCTAGGATTTGGGTATAATATGGAAAGAAGGATTGTTATTGATTATAAAATAATGGATGTAGGTTCTGAAAATAAGATTATGTTGGGTTAAAATAGTTGAGAATGATATTTGGGTTGATATTTGGAAAGGGAGAATTTTGCCCTAAAATGACTATCATGATTATTTGATTTAAATAACTAAAATTGACATTGAAAATGTGAAATTGAAAGGGGTATTGATATGAATGGGTGGGATTGGTCATGTATCAACTCAATCTTTTAGAAGTTTTGAATAAACTATTTGTTGAGATTTAATATCTGTCTAGAGATAACTATTTTGGGCTATCGGTGGAGGATAGTTTTGATTGTTATAGAAATTGCATGTGGATTAGATAGATTGAAACTAAATCTTGTGATGATTGTCAATGTCTATGACTTTTTTTTTTTTTTTTTATATACATTGTATATGTATGCTTGTTTGGAAGCGGAAAGGGGATGTGTTTCATGTTTGATTTTTTGTTTAAATACATTGCATATGTATGGATATCTATTTGGGAGGAGAAAGGGGTTGGACTCCACTATAATTAAGTTGGTCGGAGTGTCCTAGGTGAAGGTCCGAAATCATACATGGGTGCCTAGCCCGTGGATGAAATATCCGTTAAAATGGCAATTGTAGTGCTTGTATAGCCTACGTTTACATGGGTCCTGTTTGATGGTTGCCCGCAGACGAAATTTCTGTGAAATAGAAGTTTAAAGTGCTTATGCATATGTGATGTGTGATTGAAATCCATTGAGTTGTAGCCTCAATTTGGTTATTGAGAAATAAAGAAATTGACTCATGAATGGAGTCAGTTAAGTGAATGGAATATGAATTGGAAAGAAATAGATTAAGACTTGAAATTGATATCTCATAAGTATATATAGTTGTGAAACGTTTCATCATATGCATTGTTTATGCGCTTGTACTTATATCTTTGCTAAATTTCATATATTGTGTTAGATGATTTCTACTGGGCAGTGGCTCACCCTACTTGGGAATAACATTTCCAGGTAATGATGGCATGCCTCCTCCAAGGCAATAGCATGGGAGGGATCTTTTGGAAGCAAGAACTTCATATTTTGTTTTGTATATTTTTGTAAAGCCAAGGGCTTAAGATGTAATGAGCGAAGCTCACTTTTGTTGTAACCAAGTTAAATCTTGGAAAGGTGTAAGCCAATAGGGCATCTATTTCTATCAGACTCTTGTATTCCTTAACTTTATGAAATGAAAGGGGACTAAGACTCTGATTTATGCTATCATTTACATATGGTTGTGGATGTACTCATGTTATTATTTTGGGGGCGTTACAGATGGTGAGGTCCCTTATGTAGGGAATATGGAACAACTTTTTGTTTTATTTTATTATTTCCTTTCTTTAGCAAAAAAAAATTCTATTTGCTTGGAATTGCCATCCTATGCCATGCTTGCTTCTCTAGGGACGTTGAGTGTGAAATTGGGAAAACAAGCATGCCTTGCATACAGCCGAGTAGCCTAGGCAAAATAAGGGATAGTCAGCCACTTTTCTTGCAATTTGACATTCTTTTTTTTAATTTTATTTTGAATTGAATTGAAATTGATGCCAATACAATATTAGTGTATATATATAACTTTTTTTTTTTTAACTGGATGATTTTCTTCCTACTAAACTTTAACTAGCTTATTTACTATTAATTTTAATCCATTTAGTTTTCAACAACTGCATCAGCTACAATTTTTATTTTATTTTTTTTATCACAGGAAGAAAAATAATTTTATTAAAGGAATTTATAACATTGGTATTAATCATGATGCTATTAACACTATAATTTGATAATTTAATAATCACTATTAATTGGACTTAATATTGTTATTAACAAACTAATTAGTTGTCCAAAAATTCAGATTCTTACAACCTATCCCCCTTAAATAATTTCGTCCTCGAAATTTTAATGCGTATCTTTATCTTCAAACAACTGAGGGTAGTTGGCTCGTATAGCATCCTCTTTTTTCCAAGTAGACTCCTCCACTCCTCGATGTTGCCACAACACTCGCACCAAGTGGATGACTTTGCCTCGCAAGTTCTTTTCTCGTCGATCCATAATCTTTATGGGCCTTTCCTCAAAACTTGCATCTTCATTGAGATCAATCCCTCTCCAGTTAATAACATGAGAAGGGTATGACTCATATTTCCGTAACATTGAGATGTGAAAAACATCGTGCACCGCTGTGAGCTGTGGCGGTAGTGCCAAATGGTATGCCACTTCTCCTACTTTGCTTAGAATTTCAAAGGGTCCCATAGATCGAGGTAAGTTTTCCTTTCTTCCCAAATTATGTAGCACCTTGATGAGGTCGAACTTTAGAAAAACATGATCCTTTACCTCAAACGTTAAGGGGTCATCTCCTTTGATCTGCATAGCTCTTTTGTCGACTTTGGGCTGTGGTTAGCCGTTGTTTGATCAGTTTTATCTTCTCAGTGGTCTCCTGAACCAAGTCTGGTCCTAACAAGGTTGCTTCTCCTACTTTAGTCCAACAAACTGGTGACCGACAAGGTCATCCATAAAATGCTTCATATGTGCCATTCCAATACTGGCTTGGAAACTATTGTTGTAAGCGAACTCAACGAGAGGTAGGCGTCTCTCCCAACTTCCC